>NAVB01000054.1:0-93541 GCA_002179805.1 Acanthamoeba lenticulata | reverse complement strand
CCCCAAACCCCACATCTGGCCCATCGGGAGCCCCCCGGTGATGGCTGCTGCGTTACGATGATGATGATGACGATGGTGATGATGATGATGACGATGATGATGATGATGCAGAAGATCGGTGGTGGTGATGATAGGTGGTGGTGGTGGGGCCATTCATGGTTACCTGATGTCGCCGACGTGGAAGACCCAGTCGAATTCGTCGCGGAGGGCCTTGCTGTTGATGCCCTTCGACGTGTTTTGCGAATTGACGATGCCCTGCACACATACATACACACGCATACGTACATACATACACGAACATACACACGAGCATACCCCCCGGGAGGGGGAGTTTGTGTGAGAGACGATGGCGACGGTGGTGATGATGATGGACCACATGGTTCTCTCTCGAGTCCCAGGAGGAGAAGAAGGAGAGAAGGAGGAGAGGTGGCGCACCATGTCGCCGTAGATGGCGATGGTGAAGGGCTTCTTGTTGGCGTCATGGGGCACGGTGGTGAAGGAGTAGACCTCGCTCCACCCGCCCGACGCGTCACCGCACCGATAGTAGTAGGTGGTGCCGGGGACGAGGTCGCGGAGCACCACAAAGTGGTTGAAGCCGTAGCCGGTCGCCCATTCCTTTGCAACGCCCGTGGCGTTGGCGGTAAGAGGCGGACGGATACCAAACTGCACCGTCGACGTCGGTGTACGGTCTGCACCAACGGCCGAGAAGCAAAAAAAGGGAAGGAAAATGATGAGAAACGAATTTTCCTTCGAGTATCGGGCTTCTCCGTGGCGAAGGCACTCGCACCTTGCGTGTACCAGCCGACGTTCATTTCTGTGTTGCGTCCGGTGAAGGCCAAGTGGACGTAACGCACGTTCGTGTCTGGTTTGGGGAAGGAGACGCCCGTGAGATGAAAGTGCATCTCTCATCAGAAGCTGAAGGGCACGTACCCGCTGACATGACACTACTGGCGAGGCATACGACCATGCATGCCACCAAAAGGCACACCACGCCCTGCATCGTGCTGCTTTACCACGAACACAGCAAAAAGACTGTTTTTACCAAGAGGCCAAGACCAGAAAAGGACCAAGACAAAGTGTGATTGATCTGGCGTTTTTGTGGACATGCGGCTAAGCCCAACTTTCGGCCAGATTTTTAGACGGCCTATCCCGCCTGGCCTAGCTGTCGGGCTTGCCCGCCAATGCTGCGCTTTCGGGGCCCGCCTTGCGGGCACAGCGAAGACCAGAGGAGCATAAAAATCGGTTCGACTTCACACAAACATCTCCAACAAGCACACAGACAGCACATACAGGTGGCTTACCGATACACCTTACGCTGAGCACACTGCACACCGGGAACACTAGTACAATACAACGTTTGCCAACCATGGAACCCATCGTGACCACCCAAAGCACCGCTGCGCTTCGGCACCAACAGGCTATCCGCTGCAAGCTGGCCTTCAACGGCGATCTGCGCTGTTGCATGCTCGCCCTTCCTGCTTCATGGGACCACCTGCGAGCCGACGTGGCTCGCCTGTTCAACCTCGCCCAGCCCTTCGCCCTCAAGTATGTCGACACCGAGGGCGACAGCATCTTGTTCGATTCCACGCCCGAGCTGCAGGATGCCGTCTCTGAAGCTGTCGCTCAGGACACGTACCTACGGCTGTCCGTCCACCTCTCCAGCAACGCCGCGATGGAGATGGATAACCACGAGCCTGGACGCGGCAAGCGCGGGGGCAAGCGTGCCAGCAAGCACAACTTTGGGGCTGGCGAGATGGAAGTCCTCCTGGACCAACTCGAGGCGCGCGGCCTCGGGCAGCACAAGAAGCGAGGCGCACGCCTTCTGCGCAAGATGGGAGGCGACATCGACGCCGTGACGAACCTCCTGAGGGAGTATGACACAGCCCAAGAGGCTCGCCGCCTGGCACGCCAGCAAAAGAAACTGGGCCGCGGAGGCCGCGCGAGCAGCCTCGGCGTCGACGACCCGCGCAAGGCCGCCCGGTACGGCACCCTCCTCTCTCCTTCTTCCAGTCATCTATCTTTTCCACACCGCCATTACACACAACACGTCCAACAAGCTAACTGGCCCGCGCCTGCGGACGACAGGGAGGAACGCAAGAAGGAGCGGATGGCGAAGAAGCAGCAGAGAGAATCCGACAACGGCTTGGTGTCACTTCGAGGTACCTTCCCTCTACCATTTCCTCCCCCTCCTCCTCCAAGCTTCTTGGCTCGCCAGAGAGAGTGGTGGAGAGAGGCTCATCCCCATTGGCCTTGAACACAGAGGGGTGGCCGGCGGGCGTGGATGGGCTGTACCTGGACGGGAACAACATGCTCTTCCTCTCGGCGGCCCTCAGGAAGCACGCCCTGGGCAGAGGACAGCGCTGGATCGCCGAGGACATGCTGTCGTCGATCGCCGAGTCCTTCGCCCGGGCCAAGGTGGCCGAAGGCCTGCGCACAACCATCATGATCTACGATTCCATCGCCAAGAACCGGTGCGGGCTGAAGGCGCTTGCCGAAAGCGCCCATTTCTCCGTCGCCAGTGCCCGTCCCGAGTTCACCACTTCAGGTACGTGACAAGCAGCCGGAGCAGGGGCTTCTTCTTACCCCCAAATCAATTGACACACGCCAATAATGCAGACGATGCGATGGTGGCGTGGGCTCAAGCTCTGAGCCCGGCCAAGGCCAAGACCAGCCTTTTCGTCACCTCCGATCGCGAGCTCCAAAGAAGGTGCGGTCTGAACCGAGAGCCTCGTCTCGCTTGTCAATGAGAGCCCAGGGCTGACTCGGTTGGTTGTTGGCATGAATGGCGTGTTCGCGTGTTGTGATCCGATGACGTCATAAATCAGGTTGCGTGAGGTCGGCGCGCTCGTCGCCAAGCCAAAGCAGTGGCTAGAGCTGGCGAGGAGGACCGTGGAGGCAGACCAGAAACAACCGCTCGTGCCCCAGTCGACGATGAGCGAGGAGAGCGAGGAGGCTCTGCCAGAGCAGCAGCAGCAGCAGGGCGCTGATGCCCATGATGACGACAGCGGACTGGACGCCTTCCTTGAAGAGTGGGGCAAGAAGATGATCCTTAGCGACACGGACGACGCCGGCGAGGTCTGAGGCCTCAGACCTCACCCCTCCCCTGCAACCGCAACTCCAGATATCCAATCCATACGCAAGTGTGTCCGGGGCAAAAAAGTATAAATTACATGTGGTTAACCCACTGGTTTTACAATTGCAACAACACCTCAATTGCTCGTTGCGGCTCCCCACTCCAAGGGCCGCTCTCTTTGTCGAATCGACGCCGCACCTGAACGGCGAGATCACTGCTATACACTCTCCTTCTGTTTTCTTCGGCCTTGCCGCGCTGTTCCTCCTTCATTTACACGGCGGCAAAGTCGCGAAGGCCCTTCAGCACGACGTGGTGGCCAAAGCCTGTCGTGGTGGCACTTGGTAGACGCCCTCTTCGGCAAGGGTCACGTCGAAGCCGTATCGCTCGGTCAGCTGGCGCCGCTTCTGGTCGAGACTTTCCTCAAGCCACTCAAGCACCTCGTTGTGGTCGACAGGACCAAAGAGCATGCGAGAGCTGGTGGTCCTCCTGGCTGAGCTGCCGAGGCAGGGCTTGTTGCCACGACTAGTCGCGGGAACACTAAGGCCATTCTTGCGCAGCTGCTGGCACCGTTTGGCCTGCGCCTTCATCCCTGCTTGGCTGAGACAGGATGCCGGGTTGGATGTAGTCGTGGAGTAGAGCTGGGTGGAGTCCATTGCTGTGTTGTTGCGTGCTCGTGGGTTGTAAAGAGAAAAGGGCGCCTAGCCGACCGGCCTTTTGTTCGTCGTCCTACAAAAGCCGACACCGTCGTTCTGCGTCACCTCGCCGGAAGATTGTGTCAACGTCACGTGATTTGGGGCAAGGCGGCAAGCGTGTTCAAATCCAAAGGAAGACTGCGGGAAATACGGAGTCTATTTCGGGTCCGGCGCTTCCCATGTGACAGACATGGCGTGTTTCTTTTTCCATTCTACCGGGTAGAAAGAAAAAAGGGAAGAAAAGGCCGCTGACCGCTCATACAGGTCAATGCTTGGGCATCCTGCTGGGCCTTGGACATGCCCATCACGAACTTGCCAAAGAGAACAGCGGTGATGACGACAACAGGGATCACCGACAGCATGATCAGGGTCAACTGTGGTGGTTGTGCCGCACACCACAGAACGAGGAACGAACAAACAAAAGGTGAGTGAGCCATGATGCCGAATAACCAAAGTAAACTAGCCTCACCTTCCATGAGATGATGAAGAGCACGGTCACGCCGCCGATGGCTGCCGCCATTTCACGAAGCGCCATCGAGATGTTGACGGTGACGGCGTTTTGGATGACCGTGCAGTCCGACGACAGTCGGTTCACCAGCTCGCCTGCATCGAGTGCGCGTGAGACAGAGGCTCTTTGCAGCCTGCAAGAGGTAAGAGAAGCACACACCTGTCTTGTTCACGTCGAAAAATGCTACCTCCTGCTTGATAATGCGCGAGAAGAGCATTTTCTTGAGCCGAGCCACGACCCGCTCGCCAGAGATCGTAAACAGGGCCACCTGCAGAAGAATAAACAAACACAAGCAGAGTGAGTAGTTGCGGCCGCGTGAGTGCTGGGTGGTAAGACAATATCGAACCCGGAACAGTGTGAAGATACCGCCAATGCCAAGCGAAACGCCCAGGTAGAGAAGCGCCCGATAGAGCGGTTCCTCTGCGGGGTGACAAGCAGGTAGGGAGTGAGTCATGTCCACACATGAGACCAGTGACACTGGTGGTGGAGCGAACCGCCATCTTTGGCCACTGCGTCGATGATGTTGCCGGCGAACTTTGGCAGCGCAAGGTTCGTGACGCTCGTCACCGCCAGACAAATGGTACCGCAAAGCAGCAAAAACCACTGTCACAACATAAGTCATAATAATTTTTTCAAAAAATAAAAAATATAATTAGATTGAAATGTTCAACATATCTTTAAATAAGAAATAAATATAAATAAATACAAATAAAGAAAAGGCACCTCGGGCTTGGCAAGGGCAAACAGCCGGCGCAAGTGGACGCCGTGCTTCAGTGGTTGGTAGTCGATAGATTCGACTCCTTCGACACGAGCCAGCAATTCCTTTTCGTTTGCCGTGTTGTCGAGAGCGCTTGCCAACAGACGCCGCTGCTCTTCGTCCACCCTGGCTGACTTGCCCTTGCGTCCTTGTTCCAAATCATCATCTTCTTCGAAATCGCCGGAAGTTTGATTGATGGAGGATGCCAGGTGATGCTGGTGTTCTTGGAAGGCCCCAGGATAGGGTGAGGGAGGCGCACTGCCTCCATCACTCTGCGGGCTGCCACCACGCTGTGCCTGGCTCAAGTCAGACCTGAACTCTACTGCCCAGTCGTTCACCTCGTGTGCTGCTGGCCTATCTGAACCGTTCATGGTAGAGTGCGGCAGGGCTTGCACAGCTGGGCGAGCTGGCAGTGGTGTGGCAGAAGTCGCGGATGTGCTCCGTTTTGCACACGCAGAGCTTCGTTTTTACGCCGAACTTTTTTGGCCCGATTGGCCGTAACGTTCGGCCTATTTGGGGAATGCCAAGAAGTTAGCGTAAAAGTATTTATGGTATATTATTGCACAAGGAAGAAACGAGAACTTATGTTGGAGAAACAACAGAGTTTAGGCCGACTTGAGTTCGCGCTCCCAGGCCTGAAGCTGAGACTGGAAGCCGATGTTGGGACACACCACGGGGCGTCGCGCACGCGCAAAGGCCAGCGCAGCGTCCCAGCTCATCTTCTCGGTCACCATCACGTAGGCGATCACCACGCTTGCGCTCCGCGACACGCCCGCCCGGCTGTTGTTGCGTCAGCAGACGGAAGACGAGGAGCCGCGAGAGCAGATCACAAAAGAGAGAGAGAGAGAGAGAGAGAGCTAGCAGTAGTACCAGTGGACCAGCACGTTGGTGCCAGCCTGTCGCGCCTTATTGATAAAGTCGATGCACGCCTCAAAATGCTCCATCACGTTCTCCGTTTGAACGTCCTCGATCTCCACATGTTTGTACTCAAACAACTGCAGTTGCAATATGTAAATAAATAAATGAAAAACCAAAACAAGGAAGCCGCGGCGTACGTCGGGGAAGGCGGGAGTGAGCTGCGAGGCGACAGTGAGAATATGGGAGACGCCGAGCTGCTTGAGGAGGTGCTTGTTGACGGCGCTCAGCCACGAGCCCAGATACAGCCCCGGCAGGATTTCGTCAGGCAACATGATGCCATCTGCAATGCCCCCCCCCCCCCACGCGTTGAGCCGTACGAGCATGAACGAGGAGAGAAAGGTGATGGCGGAGCACCGACCGACGGCGTTGTAGTCCCAGTCGCCCTTCTTGGTAAAGACCTCGGCGATGCCCATCCACCCGGCAGCCGGCGCATCTGGCTGCTTTGAGTCGTCCACTGCGGCACGTGGCGGGACAGCATCCAGATCCAGCCTGAGATCCGCTTCGCTCGGCGTCGCTTCCTCCTTCCCCTTCTTCGATTTGCTCTTTCTTCGCTTCTGCTCGTTTCGCTTTCGTTCTTCCTCTTCCTCTTTTCGCTTTCGCTCTTCCTCCCTCTTGGCGCGCTGGAGGGCGAGGACCTCCATCTGTTGCTCGAGCTGGAACGGATTGCCGCGGAAGTCAAAGCGCGTCAGTGCCGGCAGCTCCAGCACCTCGGCGGGCAGTTCTGGCAGGTCGTTGAAGCCCAGGCGTAGGTTTTTGAGCTTGGGCCAGGCCTGTGCAAAGCCCGGTGGCGGAAAGGCGGCGATGTAGTTACACGACAGCTGCAGTGCCGTGAGCGACGGCATGCGTAGCACCGCCAGCGGGAACTCGGTCAGCTTATTCTCGCTCAAGTCCAGCTCTTGCAGCCGCTCAAACCACCTCTGTGGCTGCTCAGCGGGCGTCTCCTCACCAGCGAGGTCGCCAGAGCCGGATGTGATATTGTTACTTCCGTCATTGTTCTTCTCTTCGACTGATTCTTGTTCTAGTTGGCTCTTGTCCTCTTTCTTGGCCGCTTTCTTCTTCTTCTTCTTGCCCTTTCCTTTGCTTCGCTTTCGTTTCTTTTTGTCTTCGTCCTCGACGTCTACCTCGAAACGACGCAGATTGTTGCGCCCAGCAGCGAGGACGATCAAAGAGTCGGGCAGCGCCGGGAGTGCCGTGAGGTAATTGATGGTCAGCACGAGTACAGTGAGCTGTGTGAGGCCACTCAGGGAGGGCAGCGAAGTGAGGCAATTGGATGATAGATTGAGATGCGTGAGATTGGTCAGACGGGTGATGCCCTCGGGCACGTGCTCGATTTGATTTGAGTTGAGGCAGAGCTTGCGCAGCGTTGCGAGGTCGCAAATGCCGCCACCGCTCGAGGTTGCAGAGGCCTCATCTTCGTTGTCGTTGTTAGGAGGGAGGAGAGAGGTGAGGCGATTACCCGCGAGGGAGAGCTCGGTGAGATTCGCCAGAAGCGCGATTGATGATGGGATGCAGCGGATGCGATTAATGTCGAACCGCAGTGCCTCCAATTCGACCCATTTCGTTACAACCTCGGGGATCTCGCTTAGGTCTATGTCGTGGAGGGCAAACTGCTTGTTCACGGGCCGCACCAGCAGCTTCGACAGTTGCGCGGTTCGGAGAGCGTCATCGCTCTCCTCGGTGGTACTATCGCTGTCCTGTCGTGCTCGTCCTGGACGAGCCTTGCTCCTGGCCTGTCCCATCTTCCTTCCTTCCTCTTTCTCCTCAAGCACGGCCGAGTACAACCACCGGACGACCTCGTCGCTGGCTAACAGTTGCGCGTGCTCAGCTTTAATTCAATTTTCTACCAACCACCACGAACAGTTAGGCGAACAGCTTCGCCTTGAGGCAGATGGTCCATCTGTGCGTCGCACAGCCGGTGTCCAGACAGATCTTTTTTTACGTGTTTGGAATGTTTTTTTGTACACACAGGCATGCCTGGCGCGCCCACCACACGACCCGCCGCTGGATGGGCCCTCTCTTCTCCTCCTTGCACTGTTAAGCTTTCCTCGTTGTCCCGCCACGCTAGCCTCCAGTTTGAATAAATAGTTTGTGTTTTAGTGGAGTGATGAGGGTCTCTCCTCGAGGGCACGGCCTCTGTCTTCTCTCTCGCCTGCCTGGTGACAATGCCACCACGCCACACCAGGAAAAGCCATAAGCTATCTGGACGAGGAAAGGCTCATCGGCGAGGGCGGGCAAGTGATGAACGAACTACCGCAGCTGTTAGCGCCTGGGCACGATCTTGGCGTAGGCGGGACCAGTGCAGCTATCCAGCGGGATGTTCCTCAAGATCGAAGTCACTCCTGCATGGACCGACGACCAAGAAAAGAAGGTATATCAGCATAAGGTGAGCGTTCAACCACAGTACAGATACTAGATATCTGACAGGTTAAGCATAACAAAAAATAAATCTCGGAATAAATGCTTCTAAATCGAAAGAAGAGGAACGGGTAGGAAAGTGGAAATGGGAGGTGAACATACGGTCTTCCTCAAGACAGACGGTGATGCCAAGAGCGTGATAATAGTAGTAGGCACTGCTGCGGCCGACGGGGGTCACCTCATCGCAGGCGCCCAGCAACTCATTCACCTGGCGAAGCGGCCAGCCAAGCAGCTGCTCGGTCAAGATGACGCTCTCGCCATTCGGCAAAGTCACCAGGTTGATCTTGCAGACCGCCTTCCATTTACCGCACTTCCTTTCCTTCCTCCTTTGCTTCCCTTTCGCGTCCTTGAAGAAATTGAAGGAGATGTCGTCTTCGAAGCCTCGCGCGCTCTCGCTCCGGTAGAAATTGACTCGTCGCAACCCCCGCCGGTACTGGAGCTTCCACAGCGAATCGTCTCGCCCCAGGAAGAAGAGCAGCTTACTCGTACATGATATGTTACCGATGTCGGAGAGCTCCAAAAAAGAGAGGACGTGAAGCAGGCATTCATCCGGCAGGACAGCCAACGCCCCCAGCCCTTCTTCCCTGTCCATGTTACTCCTCACTAGCTCGTAGATCATAAATTCGTGATAGTCTCGGAACTGAAGTGGTATCTTTTGCCTTTGGAGGACCATCGATGTAGTATCCAACTCGAGCTCTCCCGTTTCTGATTCGTCTCGTATCTTGCTCATTGGGATCTTTGGGCTAATCCCAACGTTGGTGGCCGCGATGGAGTTGGAGTTCTTATTTCCCATGTCGGTGGTGCGCCACCATCAACGCGGGCCAGTCAATTGCCCCGTCGCCAACCACCTGAAAACAATTTAACAAATGATGAAGTTCCCTCTCTTTGATCTCTCGGTGAGCGGCAACTCCGCTATTCAAGCTGAGACCAATCCGAATTCAAAAAACGCGTGTTGGCGCGAAAAGAGAGCCCAAAGCCACAAAGACTGAGCCGGCCACGTTACCGACCTGACGTACCCGGGTGTGATGCCACGATGGTCGCACGTCGATTCCACGAGGTCGAGCATGGCTCCGCTCGGCTTGGTCAGCGGTGGAATGTCACTGCAGCCTCGAGCAAGCCGCCTCCTGAGCGAAGGGGAATTTCATGAGTTAAAGGTGTGGTGGCGGGCGTACCATCCAGGGACGCTCATATCATAGCCTATCGTCCCCTTTCGGCAGCACAAACAACAAACCTACACCCCACATGCATCTTGTAAGAAAGCGCACTCTTGCATCTTCGTCTCGCTTCGCCCACAAATGGGTCACCAGCAGCACGGTGTGCGAGACACCGGCTCTTCACTCACGTGCTCTTCACATCCCTGGTACGCGGTCCTGACCACAAATCTTGCAACGTGCACACTCACTCGCTTTGTGGCAACGTTTGCAGGTCTTGCCAAGCGCGACAAGACAATGCCTCAAAACGGCAGTACGTGCTCCCTTTCCTCTCTACAGATTCAGGTTGTTGATCCACACTGCTCCTTCTCAGTAATCGAAGTGGAAGTATACCGCTGGTCGGGCAAGGAGGGCGAGCGGCCCTACACCCAAAATTACAAGCTCGACATCCGTGAGTGCTCGCCCATGGTGTTGGACGCTCTTCTTAAGATCAAGAACGAGCAAGATCCCACACTCTCCTTCAGGAGGTTCTCTCTTGCCTTCTTCTTCGTCTCTCGTTTCCACTGAATGCTTGGCTCACGCGCTATGCCAGGTCGTGTCGGGAGGGCATTTGTGGCAGTTGCTCCATGAACATTGATGGCCAGGTGTGTAGCCTCCCTCCCCCCGCTACTCGACCCCGAAGCTTGTGTGCCAATGATGGATGCTCTTTCCCCCGTCCCACGCATAGAACACGCTCGCATGCACGAAGCCGATCGCTGAGGCTGTCACCAATGGCAAGCTTACCATCTACCCTCTCCCTCACATGGGTACGTGTGCTGTCCATTCCTTTCCATTTATTGTTTTATTCATTGATCCATTTCTCACACCTTTGTCCTGAGCAGAGGTCATCAAGGATCTTGTCACGGACTTGACCAACTTCTTCGAGCAGGTGCACTCCCTCCCTCCCTCTCCGATTCGCTTATTCCCGGTGCGTCTTATTGACGCTTGTGTCTGTGTGTGGTGGGACGGCTGCAGCATCGCGAGGTGCGCCCCTACTTGATGAAGAAGGACGAGAAGGCGCTGCAGGAGACGGGCAAGGAGCAGCATCAGTCCCGAGAGGACAGGTTCGCTTGATCCTTTGGCCTGGCCCTCGGCTTGTCCGTCTGATCATAACGGAGTTGGGCGTCCATTTCACACGGTGGCTGCAGGCGTCGGCTGGACGGCTTGTACGAGTGCATCCTGTGCGCCTGTTGCTCGGCCGCGTGCCCTTCCTACTGGTGGGAGGGCGCTCAGAACGACAAGGTCCTCCTCCCCTCTTTCTTATGTGGCGTCCTCAAGCTCACATCGCGCCACATGCTGTGTGCCTCTTTTGTGGGTCAGTTCCTCGGCCCGGCTGCGCTGCTGAACGCCCACCGCTGGATCTCGGACACCCGAGATGACTTCCAAGCCGACAGGTAGGCAAACAACCCTTCCTCCTTTCTCTTCTTCATCAAGCTGACACCACCGAACTAGGCTCCGCAAGCTGGGCGAAGGCGACCTGAAGGTCTATGGCTGCCACCAGATTATGAACTGTACTGCGGTGCGTGCCTCCACCTTCTTGCGGCCGAGGTACATCTTCTTCGCACCGTGAGCTGATCGTTATTGGCTCTCGTCGGCTCCTCCGAATATGATCAGGTGTGCCCGAAGAACTTGAACCCGGGCCTGTCGATCGCTCGCCTCAAGGGCCTCACACACAAGGTAGAGGAGCTGGACAGGAAGATGAAGGACAAAGAGGCCATCGAGCGCGCCATCCGTGAGCGCATGAGCGGCATGCCGCCCGTGGCCGAGGTCAGCGGCGGGGCTCACTGACCGCTTGCTTTCAAGGAGACCGTTGGTTGGCTGGCCGCTGCATCGGTTCCATTTTTTCTTGAACGGCCGATCGAAGTTGTGTTGGCCGCTTCTCCGCGGTCTTTTCCGGAGACTGTAGCCCAACAAGCTGTGAAAGACGTCGCAAGACAAGCCGCGTGGCGTGTTGGGGCTACACCAGAGAGCGCCTGGGCCCTTACGCGGGTTTGCTCAGCGTCAAGGTCCTCGTGCACGAGGCACTGCAAGCGCACAAGAGAGCACCAACAACGCAACGGCCTAAAGTGGTCGTTGATAGTCGCACAGCACGCCGCATCGCCTTCTTTGTTATTTTTAACACGCGCAACGCGCCGAGTGGCCGCCAAGTGAGCCGGTATTTGAACCATCAACTATCTGCAGCGCCCGGAGACGTCTCTGTGCTGCTCCTCAGCTCAGGAAGAGTTCCCTTCAAGAAAGCTTGACGTCTCTGCAGCCAGCAAACAAAACAAGCAAAGCACGCTGAATCGTCGAGCAGCTGCGGCGGCTTGAAGAATGACTTCGCTTCAATCGCCACCCCTTGTTACGGCGTTAAGCCTCCGTAAAGGACCGCCCCCACGGTACTCCCTTCCTCCTCCTCGCCGAATCTGCGGAACCAAATCAAGGCGGCCTCCGTCTTCCTCATCTTGGCGTTTCAATACCGTTTTTTTGCATCAACTTCGTTTTCTGGTTTATTGATTTTGCTTGGTCGTAAGCAGACCACCGAGAGCTGGCGAAGCCGGCGGTTCGCCCTATCAGTCCCCCGACGTCAAGCCCTCGCTGGAGGCGCCTCCCTTTGGATCGTCGGCCTCGCCGACTGCCCCGCCCACCGGCCTTCGCACCCTCTTCAGCGGGTCACCCGCTTCGCCTTCCAACAATGGAACTCCTTCCCTTTCCTCGTCTTCCTCGGCCACTCGTCCAGTGCCTCCCCCAAAGCCTCGGCTAAGCCCTTCCCTCGGTAAGTGCACGTTCTCGTCTTCGTTCTTGGTCTTTCTTCGCTTTCGTTCTTTTGCACGTTTTTGCCGCTCACGACCTCATCGTGTGGCCCAACTGCCCGCTTGCTGCAACAGGACCCAATGGCTTGGGCTCATCGGCATCAGCCGCCGCAGCTTCCCCCGCGCCCCGTGCCACAGCGCCGCCCGGACGACTCGCGCCGCTCCAGCTCTCGCCACCACAGACGCAAATCTCTGCGCCACCCAACCGCACGGTCTCGAAGCGCGTCGCGCCGGTGCCGCCGCCCAACAAGGCCCTCCCGCCCCAGCCATCGGCCGTCACCGCACTGGCCGCGGCCGCATCGCCGCTCGCCTCGTCAGCGTCGGCTTCGTCCTCGCTGCCCACCAACCTGCCGCTGCCGCCGCCCCGTGCGCGCGTCCCGCTCACGCCAGTGGCCTCGTCGCCCTTGACCGAGGGCAGCACTGCCGCCGATACGGTGGCCAGCTCGCGCGCTCCCCCGCGGCCGGTCACCATGCAGCCGCTGTCAAAGAAAAAGGGCTCCAAGCGCCTCCCGCCGCCCCCTCCTTCGCCGTTACCGCCCCTGCCAACGTCTCCGGCCGCTGCCGGTGGCTCGCCGGCGATCACGCCCACGCACAAGACAGAGCTCAAGGCCTCGGCCCCAAATCCGTGCTCATCGCCGGCGCTGGCCACGACCGAGCCACGGTCGACCGTAGCCGCGTCCACTTCGTCGCCGGCTGCAGCCCCGTTGCCTACGGGGACGACGTCGGCCACTCCGCCGCTGAGGGCGATGACCCTTCGTAACTTTGCTTCGCCGGTCTCGTCGCCATCGCTCTCGTCGAGCTTGTCGGCCACGACGCCTCCACTCAAGTCGAGCGCTGCCTCCCCGGCGGCCTCGTCTACAGCCTCTCCGCTGTCGTCTTCGATTTCCTCGACTTCTTCTTCGTCTTCGTCGTCATCGCCGCTCACGAGGTCGTCGTCAGGCGTGAGCACGCTGCGGAGGCCGCCGCGGCCGACGCCGCCCCCGGCCTACACGAAGGTGCCCGGCGCGCCGCTGCCGCCGCCGACCCTCCGGTCGTCGCCTCTCAGCTCGCCTTCGAGCTCGCCCTCGACGTCGCTCCGGGACGCCGAGCCGCGGCCACCTACCTCGGACAGCATTGCCGCGCCGTTGCCGCCGGCCGCCGCCACGAGCAGCGACGACGTGCAGGCCCAGGTGGGTGACATCAGCGCCAAGCTGGGGACCTTTATTCGGCGCCTCGAGCAGGCCGACCATGTGGTGCAGCCGGAGCCGCCGCGGCCCGCGCAGCCGCAGCGACAGCCCGAGACCTTCCAGCCGCAACCACAGCCGCAGCCACAGACCGTGTCCCGACTGCAGCTCCAAGAAGAGGCTCGCGCACAACAGCAACCACAACAGCCGCAGCAGCAGCCATACCACCAGCAGCAACAGCAGCAACACCAGCAATTGAGGTCGAGGTCGCAGTCGCAGCCTCAGCCCAAGCAGGAAAACTCTTCCTCTTCGCCGCAGCAGCAGCACAGGCAGCTGATCCTCCAGTCCTTCAAGCAGCAAAAGACTTCGTTACGGCTCCAGCCGCAGTACCAGCAGCAGCAGTACCAGTCGCAGCAACAGGAGCCCTACAAGCCACAGTCATCGCTGCACCACAGCCACCCGCTCCCGCTGATGGTGCGGCATCCCGAGGAGGTCAGCCGGCGGGCCATCTCGGCCGGCGGCGGCCATGTCTCGCCCTATCGGTCCATCTCGGCGAGTACCGACGGCGTCGGCGTCGGCGTGCACGACGCGACGCACGTGGCAGACAGGACGGCGCGATCGGCCGACGACCTACGCGTGCTGATGGAGCGGCGCGATGAGCTCGCGCGTCAGATTGCCGCTGCGGAGGAGGCCCAGAGGCTTGCGCTGGCGCAGGCCCAGACCCAGGCAGAGAAGGAAGGCGAGAAGGAGGAGGAGGAGGGCGCCGGGCTTACCCGCTACTACCGAGTCCTTTACGACTTCACTGGCTCCAATGCCTCGGAGCTGACGATCCAGGTCCCCCCTCCCCCGTCGCTTTGTTCGTTCTTTTCTTCGCTTTTTTCGATCTTGGCCCTGACTTAAGAAATCGTGATCGCGCGCACACACACAGGCTGGGTGGATCGTCAAGGGCGGCGAAACGGGCAACGGCTGGCTGGAGGCCGCCTATGGCGGTCGGTTCGGCTTCGTGCCCTTCCAGTACGTCGAGGAGGTCGACGCCACTGGCCAACCCATTGCCGACGACGATCGATCGTCCACCGAGGACGACGTCACCGAAGAGGACTCCACCTCTACCACCAGCAGCAGCGACGCCACGCCCGTCACAACGCCACGCGATGGAGAGCCTTCTTCCTCATCATCTTCGACCTTAACGTCAGCATCCTCATCCTCATCCGCGACGACGCACTCGCCCGGATTTGCGCCGACGCCGGTCCAACCCCCTGCGGCGCGGAGGCCGCTGGCGCGCGCCGCTACGCAGCCGCTCTCGGCCTCGCGCCCATTAATGTTGCCTACATTCCAGATGACACCGCCCATCATCAGCCTCCCGGTCCCGCTTTCCCCGCGCACCAGCAGCGCCAGCGCGAGCACAAGCGCGAACACCAGTACCGCCACGACCTCGAGATCGACGTCTCAGCCGCAGCCGCCGCAGCGGTTCGGGCGGCCAGTTCCGCCGCCCAAGCCCACCGCCCAGCAGGAGGTCTCGGCCGACGCGCCGGTTCCGGCGCCGTCGGCCCGCACGCCGCCCGTCCCCGCGCCGCGGCACACGATGTCTCCCGTTCCGCGCCCGTCCCCATTGCCGCCCACGATGCCAACCATATCGACAATGACGACGACGTCGTCGCTCAGCTCGGCGCCGGCGTCGATCTCGCCTCGCCGGAGCGACCATCAGCACCAGGTGGCCTTCTCCGCGCAGCCATCGCCCACAGAGGCGCCGGCCGTGCGCGGCGGCCCGGTGATGGCCAACTTCAGCGGCTCCTTCCACGCGCGGATGGCGCACCTGCTGCAGCGCAACCAGGCTGGCCAGAAGCCCGACATGCTGCGCCGCCCGCCGGGCGCCGCGTCGGACGAAGACGACGAGGACGCCTGCGACGATGACGACGAGAGTGACGACGAGATCGACGGTGACGGCGAAGAGGACGAGGACAAAGTGTGGGTCAAGGCGCTCGGCGCCTACGTGGCCCATGAGGAGGGCGAGCTGAGCCTGCGGCCGGGCGAGCTCGTCCTTCTTCTCGACTATGACGGCGAGGACGACAGCGGCTGGTGGGAGGCCGAGAAGCCGGACGGGGCCAAGGGCCTCGTCCCGGCCTCCCACGTCGCTCTGTGCGACGAGCAGGGCAACTTCAAGGATCCTCTCGAGGCCTCGCGCTTCGCCGCCTCGGAGGCGGGCGCCGAAGGCCGACGAGACGTCAACAACAACGTCGGCGCCGTCTCCAGCAAGCGCATGACGTTGCGGTGGGGCCGCGAGCAGATCGAGCGAAAGCGACAGCAGCGCGTGACGCGGCGGATCGCCAAAGAACGAACGCGGCTGGGTGAGGGCGGCGTCGACACGAGCGAGGCGGCCGTCCGCCAGGCTGTGCTCAACCAGGAGAGCGGCTACGTGCGCGCCATCCACTCCCTCCGGGGCCGGTCCAAGGACCAGCAGCTGAGCTTCAAGAAGGGCGCGCTCATCTACGTGACCGACATGCGCGAGGAGGAGGGCCTGCTCTTTGGCACGCTCCTCACCACCAAAAAGAAGAAGAGGACAACACCCAAGAAGCCCAAGGTTCGTGTCTGCGCCCTACAAACGTAGACATTTGGCTGTCTTGCTCATACGCTTGACGTCTACTTTTCGGCAGAGCGGCTGGTTCCCGTCCCACTACGCGATCCTCACCGACCCGCCCCACTAAAGCCCCTCCCCCCCAATGGGCCATACAGCGTCGTCACCACCAACATCACCTTCATTGTAGCACTACTCGAGGCGCGAGCCGGAAACAGGAAAAGTTTTGTTTTTGTTCTTTTGTTGTTGGCTGTGGAGGGCGGGAGGTGAACGTGGTGACGTTAACTGCTTGCCTCGACTTCCTGCTCTTCTTCGAGTATGTGCTTGAGCACGAAGCGATGCCCCAGCGCGAGCCACTCCTCGCGCATGTCGTAGCGGTGCGGCCCGAGCTTCTTCCCTCGCTCCGTGCCGTCCTGTTGTTGGTTGAACCGAATGGCCTCCAGCTGGAGCCCGGCCTCCCCTTGGCCCACGGACGGGTCGCTCGTGGCAGACGACAACGCCAGCAAGGCCTCCGGGGTGATGTCGCGCTTGAACGCGGCCAACACGTCGGGCGCGTAGTAGTCCCGCAGGCTGGTCTGGCCCCGCTCGCGCCGGATCGCGGCGAGCAGCTCCTCCTTGGTCTCCTCCACGCGGATCCATTGTCGCAGCCGTGCCATGTCCACCCAGCACGCCCCGTCCACCTCCTGCAGCAAGACGACATCGTGAGATTGTGACCACCTTGATGATGGCGATGAGGATGATGTTGCAACATGGAGGAACCACGTGCCTCCTCTTGAAGGTGGAGGGAGATCTCGGCGGTGGGCCGGTGCACGAGGGCGCGGTAGAAGACGACGAGGTGGTGCTTCTTCATGGGGCCGTGGTCCACCTGGGCCGGGTAGCACGACTCCCACAGCCCGCACAGTCGCATGTCCTCGTCCGCCAGCACAACACCTGCAACCACCATGGTGAGGCACCTGAAGTCAGGACGAGTACTGGCGTTGCCTCATTGAGTGGTCAGACGAAGGCGGACCGGTCTCTTCTTCGACTTCGCGCTTGCCCGCCTGGAGGAGGGACTCGCCCTTCTCTGCGTGCCCGCCTGGCAGGACCCACACGGAGGGGAAGATGAAGGCGTCGTCCCGTCGTCGGGTCACCAGCACCTTGCGCCCATCTCGCTGTGCGTGTGTACCAGGGTCCTGGGCTTCGATGAGCACAACGACACCGATTTGCACCCGGGGCTTTCGAAATCGATCGCGGTCGAGCACGTCGGTCGAGGGCACAGCCACGAGGCGACGAAGCGCCATCTCTCGTGCGGGACAGTCTGGTGCATGGCCCAGCGGCACACCACCTTCGCCGAAGCGCAGAGTGAGAAGCAGCCCCAGTTCGTTTTCCTCATCTGACGAGCCTGGGGCAGGCACTTCCTCAAGGAGCACAGACGGGTGTTTGTGAGTGCCGTTTGCTAAACCAAGCACATCAAACAAGCACGACGCAAACGGCACCGGCTCGGGCCCACTGGCGGTGTGAGCGCGCAACATCAATAGTGCATAAAATTTCCTGCCGATATTTTTTTTTTAACAATTTGAAGCTCGAGGGTCAATGCTCGCCCTGTCCAGCCTCTCCCCAGGCAGATGGTCTACCATCCATAACATGGCTCTACTGTATGCCCAAACTCTACAGCCAGTTCCACCACCAAGATCAACTTTGCCAGCTGCTTGGAAAGTGACCCGTACTGCTGAGTGTCTGCTTCCCTTGTGTCCAAATTTCGAACGGACCTAGGCAGGCCAAGGTCCGTTCGAAAATTACGAATTCCAGTAAAGGTTTGGTTTAAAAAGGTGCATAGCGGAAAAGAAATCATAATCTCCAAGGCTAGGATGGAGGATTTGGGAGGTGTGCCGTTCACAATCGTGTCTTGCACTTCGCAAGATGACGAATCACACCCCGCGACGGCAATCAAGAAGCCCACTACGTCGACGTACTGGCAAACACAAGCGCCCATGAAGAACGCCTCCATCGAACTCGGTCTGGCCTCTCCGGTTCAGATTCAGCGCATCGTGATTGGTAGACCCTTCACCTATGTCCCTCCCTTGATTTCTTCTCTTTTAAAGAGAATCAAGACACACCTGCTCATGGCTCGCGCTAGGCAACGCCGGCGCCGCGTTCGTGGAGATACTGGTGGGCAAGAGTACGTCGCGCCCAGTCGACTACCAGGTCTTGCAGCCCATCAATCCCCTGCGCACGATGAGTGAGAGCAAGTCAGGCGCAAATCGGTACTTCTTCTTCTTCTTTTTTCCATCAAGCAGGGACCTCCGCTCACTTTCAGTCCAGGTACGGCGGCTACTCGTTCGCCGACAAGTTTGACCGCAACGTCGCCAAGCAGACGTGGGATCGGGTCAAGATCATCTGCTCGCAGCCGTGGAACGTCGGCCCGCTGGGCTTGTCCTTTGTCATCCTCAATCCGACGGCGGACGTCTCGCACCTCCTGGTACAAAGGACTCCTTCATTGTTTTCTCGCCCTCTGCCACGCTCTCACACTGCGCTCTCGTGCTGCTCGCCGCAGAAACCAAGCACCGGCGGGAGCGCTGCTGTGACCGCTGCCGCCGCTGCCAAACCGGCCGCAGCCAAGCCGGCACCGACCACTTCAACCTCAACGTCCTCGTCGACGCCGGACCCGCCTAAGCCTGCAAGCACCAAGTTCACCACCACCGCCACTACTAGCGGAAGCGGGAGCGTCGAGAAGAGCAACACAGCCAAAGCTGTTCCTGAAGTCGCCCCCAAGCGCACGACCAGCGAAGATGCCAATGCGTCCTCTGATGTGCCCTTCCTGGTACACCGCGCGCACTTTCCTTCCCCCGTTTTCGTGGCGGCTGCTCACTCACCAGCGGGAAACTCATAACGGCGCAGGCTGGCGTCACGTTCGTGCTGTCGGGCTTCCAGAATCCCGAGCGTGGTGCGTTTGGCAGTAGTTGTTGGCTTGATGATGGGCGCGGGCCGGACGGATCAATGCTAATGTGGTCCATGGTGCCAGGCGAGTTGCGAGATCAGGCGACGGCGATGGGCGCCAAGTACCAGGCCAACTGGGACGGCCGAGCGACGCACCTGATCTGCGCCTTCCAGGACACCCCCAAGTACCGCGAAGTCAAAGGTTGGCGGCTCAGCCTCGTCCCCAACTGCTGCTTGCCCCTTCTTGTGTTGACTTTTTTTTTCTTTCTCGTCATCACCAGGCAAGGGCGGCATCATCGTCAAGGCCCAGTGGGTACGCGCCTCGCCCTTTGAGCTGAGTCGGTTGACTCTGTTCGTCTGACTGGACTGATTCCCGGGACAATCATGGTGATGGTGATGGTGGTGATGATAATGTACCAGATCAAGGACTGCTTCAAGCAGAAGAAGCGACTACCACTCACCAAGTACACGTTCGAGAAGAGCTCGTGGCAAGAAGATGAAGAGGGAGCGGAAGCGATGGAGGAGGAGGAAAAAACGATCGTTCGTGACAAGAATGACGGCAAAGTGCCCGATGAGCAACTAGTCGAGGAAGAGGAGGGGCTGCTCGACCGCCGAAAGTCCAAGAATCGCGACGTCCCGGCTCCGACCTCCAACACAGCAGTCACCGCGCAGGCCAAGTCTGGCGGCGGCGGAGTGCCCAAGAAGCGGGAAATAGAGGACGACAGCGAGAGCGACACGGAGGAGATGGAGGAAGCCGACCTGGCGCCCACGCTGCCTGTCGCCTTCCCGCCTGAGCCTCTGGGCAAAGCCAACAGCGCCAGCAAACGAGAGGTTGAAGTTGAAGACGACGACGACATGCTGCCCACCCTGCCCATCGCGCGAGACGATGACATCGAAGCCGAGGACGACAACGACATGCTGCCCACCTTGCCCATCGCCCAAAACGACGACGATGACGACGATGGTGACGTCATCGTCAACTATGGCGCCAAGCCTACGACCACGAGCATGATGTCGACAACAAAGCCGACGAAGATCAAGGACGAGGATGAGGACGAGGGCACTGAGGAGGTCGATGAGGACCTGGCGCCCACGCTGGCCATCCCCGAGCTGCAGCCTCTCTTTGCACCAAAGCAGCAGGAAAAGGAGCATAAGAAGAAGCAGCAACAGCAGCATGAGCCGGAAGACAGCGGCACGGAGGAAATGGAGGAGGCCGACCTCGCGCCCACGCTGGCCATCCCCGAGCTCGCGCCAGCCGCCTCGTCGGCCAAACCCGCCGCGCCGCGGCCGCCGAAGTCGAGCCAAGCCGAGGTGGCGGCCAAGGAGAAGGCTCACCAGCCGACGGCGACAAAGATGATGGTTGAGGAAGACGAGAGCAGCGGGACGGAGCAGGTGGACGATCTCGATCTCGATCTTCTGCCCACGCTCCCTATCACCGGCGCAGATGAACCAGCGCCATCGTTGAAGACGCCGAAGGCGGCGACGGCGGCCGTCGGCGTGGACGGCCTCCAGGCCAAGAAGCGCAAGCGCGAGATCAGCGCCTGCGAAGAGGACGAAGAGGAAGACGAGACGAGCGGCACCGAGCCTATGCCCGACGTCGACGGCTATGCCGCGAAGAAGACGACCGAGAAGAAGGCGCAGCCGCCACCACCTCTACCCAAGAAAAAGTCCAAAACCGAGTCTTCTTCTTCTTCTTCCTCCTCCTCCTCCTCCTCCTCGGGATCATCTTCTTCTACCTCTTCATCTTCGTCGGGCTCATCAGCGTCCAAGCTGGGCAAGTTGTGTACGTGTTTCTCTCTTTTTTTTTTGTGCTTGTGTTTGTGGTCGTCAGCGTCTTAGTCGCGCGCTTTGTGGTGTGGTCTCCCAAGTCGCGGTCGATCCTCTTCCGGCCTTCCTCGATGGTGTCAACGTGTACTTCCATGGCAAGGTGCGACGCACCCCTGCTTTCTCTCATTTTAATAAATAATGGAAGTATAAATAAATCAATAAATACCTTGGAAATCTGCAGGACATGGATAGCGATCTGCGACGACAGCTCCAACGCTACGTCGTTGCCTACAATGGCCGCGTCTTGGTACGCTCGTCCACCACGCGGTGATTGCTCGATCCCTCGTGTGGCACAGGATCTCATCTCTATCCATCTTTATCCACAGCCCTACCTGTACGAGGATGTGACGCACGTCGTGACGACCGACGACTGGGGAAAGGACTTTGTGCGCGCCCTCAAGGTGCGACACAAAATGACCACATTCTCCTCGTCTTGTGTTTCTCTCTGCGGCTTACGTGGCTGTCGGCTTCTATGAACGACGCACAGGACCATCCGGACCTCGCCATCGTGCGCCCCGAGTGGATCCTCGAGTGCCACCTCCAGCAGAAGCACATCGACGGCAGCCCCTTCCGCGTCTCGCCTGTGAGTGCCAAGTAAAACCACAAATTCTTCGGTTATGTTACAAACTAGTCTCAAGAATGCTGTTCGTAGGCAGCCGCGCAACCAACTCGCCAGGACCAATGGGCTGCTGATACAAACCCCGCCCCCAAATTTATCGTCGCTAAGCGCCCATCTCTCAGCTGCGCCCTTGGGCCTTAAAACTGTCTGGCTCGCCAACAGTGCGCCACTGCTTGTTCGCAAGGAACCGCTGAAGATGAGGAAGAAGGCCATTCGACGCTTCCTAGCTGCTCTACTCATAGCTGTTGTGCTCCTGTACATGATGGGCTTCTCCATCGAGTCTCGGCAACACGCCGCTGCGCCTCAAGAAGACGCCCTTCTTTTCCCGTCTTCTTCCCCCGCGACGAAGGAGCTGCTTGCCCGACACTGGAAACCTACTTCCTCTCCTTCTTCTTCTTCTCTTCTCTCTTCTGCTTCGCCCTCTTCTTCGCCATTTCCTTCGCCTTCTACTTCGTCTTGTCCTTCACCCACTACTTCGCCTTCGCCCTCATCCTCGCCATCACCGGTTTTGCCTTCGCCCTCTTCCTCGCCATCATCGGCTTCCTCTTCACCTTCTCCATCCTTCTCGGCGCCAGCCCTTCCCTCCTCCTCCGCTCCTTCTACCACAAGAAGTGGACCTCGAGGTCAGCCGCCGGTGTTGGAGTTTCCGTGGCGCCACCGGCCATCGCCTCCAGCTGACGCGTCCTTCTTCATCATCTCGGCCGGACGAGACCACCGCGCCTTGTCCTTTGTCCACAACGGCACCGCGCCGCCGACCGCGCAGCTGCGCCAGGAGTCGCTGGCCTTTGCCGACCTGGCCCAGCCTGCCGGCGCCGTTGTCGTCCTGCAGATCCACATGGCCGTCCGCCGCGAGTTCCTGCTGGCCGGGCGCGACAAGATGACGCCCAAGGATGACCTCTACCCGCCCCCCGACGTCTTCTCCACCGCCGAGTTGTCTGTCGTAGAGAAAGAAGACCGACAGCGGATGTTTACAACGACCAAGACGCTGGCGGCCCACGCGTGTGTGCCTATCATCCCCATCGACAACAACATCCGCATCTCTTTCAAGCGCCTACCCTACCAGGACCTGATTGCGCGTTGCGCGTTCGTCCTCGACGAGGAGGAACAGCTAGCGCCGTTTCTGAAGGAAGAAGGTGCCGAGGCGCGCGAGGGTGCCTGGCTCGTGGTGCACGCAGCCAACGCAACGGCGCGCTTGCCCCTGGCCGACGTGTTCCACTTCCCTCGGGCGAGGCCCCTGCTGGCCCCCGCCCAGGTGACGGACCGCCCCGCCATGGGCTTCCCCTCGGCCCCTTGGCGGTTAAACCGCCAGCTCGCCCTGGAGCGCGGCTCTCTGCAGCTGGTTGAAGAAGAAGAAGAGGACGACAAGGGTCGAGTAGCGCAGAAACCTTCTGGAGGGCAGCCGCGTGTAGCGGCAGTTTGCACGAAAAAGTACTCGTGGAACGAAGACGACGTGTTGTGGGCGCTGTGGACGCTCGACGTGGTGGGCGTGGACCACATCATCCTGGGCATCGTCTCAGCCAAGGTGGAGCTGGCCACCGTGCGAGCCTCGCTGGCGCGCCACCCGGGCCTGTCCGAGCGGGTCACGCTGGTCGACGTGCAGGTTCCGCCCAAACAGACCTACTCCTTCCTCCTCGAGTCCTCTACGTGGGACACCTTCATCCGCTGGCAGGCCGACTTCGACTTTGCCTTTATCATCGACACGGACGAGTTTGTGCAACTGTTCGATGCGTCGTCTACTCGGCTCGACGTGAAGAGCTTCATCGCGCTCAACCGAGCCCAGATCGAGGCCCAGGGCGGTGTCTACTTCAAGCGGCCACGCGTCCAGCGCAGCGTCACTCATGATGCGGAAGAGCCCCTGCTCAGCTCGCTGCTCGACGAGTCGCTTCAACGCGACGGCCGCATGCTGGCCCAGCTTCCTGGCGAAGGCCGAGGCAAGACGCTGTTCTGGTTCCCGGCCGCCGTGCGGCCCTACCTCCACTACAACTTCTACTCGCCGCGCACCTTCTGGTCTCCCGCCGAGGCCCACATGGTCCATCTGCGATTCGGCAACCGCACGAAGGGGGAGAACACGCCCGAGCTGGCTGACGTGCTCGACCAGTGGAGGCTGGAGCCTGCGCTTGGTGACCTGGAACAGAGCGACGAATAATTTTTTTCCAAATGCACCAAGAGAAAATGATGTTTTCCCTGGACAAAAATCAGCTATTGGCGGGCCCATCGGGCCGATACACGCCGACACAACAGGCGCAACTCTCGGCGTTTGCATGTAAAGGATAAAAGCCTGTCCGAACCGACGTGTTCAGCACAAACAACAACCAACTACCAAGCACCAACTCAAGTTTCACACTCTCAATGTCGACTTCTGACGCTCCTCATTTCACACTCTGGACTCACGGCGGTGGTCCCAACGGCTGGAAGGTGGCTGCCCTGCTGAAGGAGCTCGGCCTCACCTACGAGTCCAAGTACATTGACTTTGCCAACAAGCCAGCCGAGTTCCTCTCCATCCAGCCCAACGGACGCATCCCTGCGCTGGTTGACCACCACCGCGGCGACAAGGTCGTGTGGGAGTCCGTGGCCGTGCTGCTCTACCTCGAGCACCACTACGACAAGGACAACAAGTTCTGGTTCACCGACCCTGACGACATTTCTGATGCCCACAAGTGGCTTCTCTTCCAGGCCTCTGGCATCGGTCCCTACTTTGGCCAGAAGGCCTGGTTCTCCAACTTCCACCCGGAGAAGCTGCCGTCGGCCATCGAGCGCTACGAGAAGGAGATCTACCGCGTGTTGGGCGTGCTCGAGGGCCACCTCGAGGGCAAGGACTGGTTCGTGGGCAATAAGTACAGCATCGTCGACATCAACAACTACCCCTGGCTCTCGATGGTGCCCTGGCTCGTGGGTGCCGAGGCGCTGGACAAGTTCCCCCGCGTAAAGGCCTACATCGAGCGTCTCTCGCAGCAGAAGGGCATCAAGGAGGCGTACGCTGACAAGGCCGCCCTTGCCAAGCATTAAAGATGTGAATAGATAAAATAGAATATATAATTAAAATTATAACTAAAATTTAACACAAATAGCACCCAGCAAGTGGGCGTTCTTTGTTGGCAGTTGCACACGAGCTGATCAAAAAACAACATATATACGCAGAAGAAAAAGTCCTCTGTTTTCTTAGGCCGTGGTCCACCGCTTGGGGTTGGGCAGCCAGCAGAGGCCTTGCTCCATCAACACGGCCTGTGTGGTTGTGCGCGAGAAAGCGTTAGCCATCGATGGCTGGGCGTGTAGAGAGGAGAGAGACGGGTCAGGAGAGGTGCTTTACCCAAATGTAAACGCCGGCGTATTCGTAGATGTTGGGCGTCGACGAGGCGACGTAGTTGCCCGTCACGCCGCAGATGGCCTCGCCCACGGGCATCTGGCCCGGCGCGGCGTGGTCCACCATCCACTGCAATCGCTTGCGCACGACCTCGCGCGGGGTCTCCTTGAGCATGAGGGCCTCATAGTCGATCGGCGTCTTGCTCTCCTTCTTCGTCAGCGCCGTTGCTGTTGTTGAGCTCGTGGCCGAGACGAGCGGCGGCAGCTCCACCACGGCGTCGATCTCCTCCGAAGCGGCCTCCTTGCCCTTACATCCCTCCTGCCCATCAGCCCACGTCAGCCCACAACACGGCCCACACGCGGCGCCTGTGCGGAAACGTACCATGACGGGGATGTGGGTGGCGGCGGTCGTCCGGTTCTTCTGCTCGTCCAGAAGGCGCTCGTACTCGAGCTCGGCAAAGGCCGTGAACATGGTGACGACACCCCACGGCGGGGTCGGGCCGCCGGCCTCCTTGCCGCCAGGCGAGAAGATCGAGTCGTAGAAGAACGGGTCGCCCGCATAGCGGCCGATGCCGTAACCGCGCTGGGTGAGCTCCCGGCGGACGTGGGCCAAGTGGTACAGGGCGCGGTCCGGGTCGCCCACGCCCAGATAGACGACGGCCACCGAGGAGCCGTCGAGGCGCTCGTCGGTGGCGCCGTCGGTCGAGGCGATGCAGCGCATATAATAGCCGCCGCGCCCGGTCGGGTCGGTCTCGTCGCGCTTCCACAGGTGGGTCTCGATGGCCTCCCGCACCTGCCGGGCGCGGTCCCGCATGAACCGCGCGCGGTCGCGGTCGCCCCACAGCTCCTCGAGCTGGCCCGCGGCCTCCAGGCCGGCGGCCGCCATCGCCTGCGTGAACGTGAAGTAGGCCGTCGGCATGTTGCCGCCCGTGTGCGGGTGCGACGACTCTGTTTCGACAATGATGAAGACGATGATGACGGTGAGGACAACGATCAAGAGGAGGAAGGGAAGGGAAGGGAAGGAGGCTTACCCTCCCAGATCGAATAGTCGGCGGGCGCGAAGCCGTGCATGCCGACGCCGTAGCCGAGGAAGTTCTCAATGTCGCGGACGCCGTGCTTGACGCGCTCCAGGAAGGACGTGCACTTGGTCAACTAAAGAACGAAAAACGAACAAAGAACGAAGACGGCCATGAGACATCAATTTATCATTGGACAATCGAAGAGGAGCAGAATCATTGTCGTACGCGATAGTGGTGGTAGACGCCAACGAGGAACGCGCCAGCCGAGTCAAACTGCGGATCGACGAACCCCACTGGCTCGCCCGTCCAGTATGACTGCAAGAAATTGACGAACAAATAAATGATGAGTGTGAGCAGCCAAAGAATGAAAAACGAAAACGATGGCGTCGATTCCGACGAGGAAACACATACGTAGCAAGTGTGGAAGCCCTGGCGGCCCCAGCGGAGGTGGCATGAAGCGGCCCAGACGAAGAAGGCGCGAGCTTCGTCGTGGTAGCCGGCGGCGTCAAAGATCATGGCGGCGAACATGCCGTCGCGCATCCACGTCTTGTAGAGGTAGGCCGGGTGGAAGGAGGCCACGATGCAGCCGACGGTCGGGTTCTGCGCGTTCTTCATCATGAGGACCGAGTGCTTGTACAGCAGCTCGTGCTCGGCCTGGCCAGAACCAAAGGTGGGCTGCTTGCCCTTGGCCAGGAAGTAGGCGTAGGCCGTCTGCGTGTGATCGATCCAATAGGCCGGCGGCTGGGCGAGGGCGCGCTTGCAGACCGCGACGGCCTTCTCGTAGGCGGTGTGCAGCGTCCGGACGACGTAGAAGTCGAACCGGCGCGGCTGGTGCGTGGGCTGGGCGGCCAGGCTGGCCGAGGCGACGAGGCCCAGCGAGACCTGGGGCTCCTCGGCCACGATTTCCTTGCCCAGCCGGCCGTCGGCCTTGTGGATGAACTGGGCCAGGGGCGACGTGGCGTCAGAAGCGTGGCCCAGCTGGTAGGAGGACACCTCGTTGGCGTCCCACGTGCCCATGGCAAAGTAGCCCTGGTTGCTCTTGGTCCCGTCGACCATCCACAGCGGCATGTTCTCGTAGGTGTTGAACCAACCCCACTGCTTCACGTGCTGGTCGCCGCTCTGCTCCGTCACCACATAGTCCAACAGCTGCACACTACCCGACCAGAGGCCAAATGACGTCAGCATTCGGTCAGCTGCCACCTTAAGAAAAAATGAATTGTAAAAAGCAAAAAAAAAAACTGCTGCGTACTCGACGGGCTGTGTGGCGGAGAAGGATTCGGGGAGTTCGACCGCGTAGTGGACGATGTAGAACTCCTCCTGTGGGGGCATGTAGTACGACCGTGTCATAGTGAATGGCAGCGCCTTGCCGTCATACGTGTCGATGTGGTTCACAAACTGGCCCGTCTCTTTGAGGAACACGCGGCCGTCCCACTGCACGATCGGCCAACGCCAGTTGTGAGCAAGAGCGAGGTCTTGGCCACGACGGCCAGAGAGCAGAAAGCCGAGCACGTACGAGCGTGGGATCGCTGTAGAGGACGCCGTTGAAGCGGAGGGCGAAGCTCTCCTCGTTGATGGCCGACTTGGCCCAGTTGTTCTCGGCGCGCCTCATGCCGGTCACGCCGGGCGCTCGGATGGGCTTTTGGTTCGGGTTATCTCGAGGTCCGGCCCATGTGATGGTCAAGTCCTGTGCACGAGACATATTTTAGTGTTTTTATTCTTTTATTTAATTTAATTGTCTAACCTAGATAAATAAATATATTTCGTTTCTTATTCACACGGTGGAGACTGCTGGGTACCTTCCAGTTGGAGAGGATCATGGAGGGAAACGAGAAGTCCGAGTGGGGCTTCGTGTAAGTGTTGTTGCTGCTCATGGTGGTGTGTGGCAGTTGTGTCTGGGTTGGCTCTGTCTTGTTGTTGTCGGGGAGAACGGGAGGTTTGCGTCAGCGAAAACAGCCGAGCTGAGCTGCTCGCTGGCCAAGTGGGCGCAGCGAACGAAGCATACAACACAACAGCTCTTCTCGGTGGGTAGGTACCTTATCCTTGGGGTCTGTCCGCTACAAAAAGTAGAAGAGTAGGGAGATTGAACAAAAAGGATAGATCTGTACACAAGAAGCAGGAGGCAGTGCCAAGGAGAAGTGATGGGGTTTGTTGAAGTGATGTTTAAGCGGCTCCGCGGGGCTGTTTGATCGATTAAATAGGGGCTGGAGAGAAGAAAAGGGCCAAAATGTCAACGACGGGGAAGCGATGGAATTTTACGGACTCTCCGGAGAAGCACGACCTCTGGCCTCCGCTTTTGGCGGGTTTTCTTTTGTTTGCGTCGGTTGGTGGCTTGTGGTGGCCCGACCGTACTCTCAACAGTCTGGCGCCAACTCGCTCGAAAATGGGGCGGCCAACTGGATGAAAGAGGACCCGAACGTTCTCATGACAGAGGCTTTGCGGTTTCCTACAGAGACAGAGTGACCACGATCTTGAATGTATCACTCGTGTATCCTTGTTTCTCTTTAACTTGCGCCTACAGCATAACCACATCAAAGAACACGAGGCACGCTTGCGCTGTGAACTTACGCAAGGCTGAGCCGGAGGTGCCAGCCGCCGTTGCACGCCTTGCTTTCGTCCATCGCGGCCTTGCTGGGCGCCGTCCAGCCGCAGTAGCCCTACACAGGAAGCACGGTGAGATGCATCATCAACGCTTGTGTAACACCCTTGTAAGGGAAGAGGTTGAGTGCAGTACCCCGCCAGTGAGGTGCACCGCCTGAGAGTTGCTGGAGTAGGCCCACGTTCCAAACGCGAGCCATCCAGAAAACTGCATGCGAGAAATACGTTGGCGTTTGATCATTGGAGCGTCAATGATATCATGTACCTTGAACGTGTCGGCAACCTTGAACGGAGTGCCGCGCAGGTCTACCTCAGCCCTGCCGTCATTGAGCGACGGAGATTCGCAGCCTACGCCATGAGAAGGAGGTCAGTCGATGAGCAGCTAGAGCACGGTTTGATGGCCCAGTCATGTACCAAAGCAGGTCGCGAAGGGGACGTGCGTGGCAGCATTGGGGCCCATGTCCTTGTGGTGCGCGTTGTATCCGGTGCTCCTGTTGACCACCAGAGTCAGAGTGTGGCTTCCTCGAAAGTGGGGAGCGGGTTGTGGAGTGTACTTGACAAAGGTGTAGTCGCCAGTGTTGACCATGAAGGTATCAGGGTTGAATTGAATGGCATACCATGTGGTAACAATGTCGGACATGCTGTCGAGGTAGCGTGTGGGGCACTGTTTGATTCAAAACAGTGTTGGTGAGATCACAGGTAAGACGACCTCAAAATCGCGATTACCTTGTAGGTGGAGACGCTGGGCTGGCCCGTGGGCAAGACAATGTAGAAGGCTCCATTGTACCTGAGGAGCTGCACAGTCGCCCACTGCCCAGTAGGCTATTGACCAACAAGTTAATGTCGACATAGTTACATGGCCAAAAGGTGGCTGCATACCTCGCGCAAGTTGACCTCCATCAGTTGGGCTGAGATTGTGATCATCCTCAAAGAACCAGCATAGTTCTCCTGGTTCTCCTCTACACGGACATCAGGCTGCATCATCAACATGTACAAAGCCCTAAAGGTGAAGGTGAGAGTTACTACATGAGAGTTGCAAAGTGTGGTTGCATGCTGGGTAATCTGTTTGCGTTGGGGAAGTTGTACTTCTCAGAGAGTTGGAAGAGAAGCAGGTACGAGCCATCAGTCTTAGTGAAAGCGTTAAGAAGCCTGCTTCCATCTTCGACTGAGTTCACAACCGACACCAACGTGGCGGCCTGCATCTCGACTTAAAGCCATCCCATGAACCATGTAACTCCGGGTGAACAAGACAATAAGGATGGCAGAGAAAAAGTTGAGGGGTTGCTTACAGAGGGGGCGAGTGAGGTTGGCACTCAGATGGACGAGGTACTCGCCGGGAATGCGCTGCGCAGAAGCATCTTTGCCCTTGATGAGCGGGGCAAGCCCTTTTAGTGCAGCAAGAGCAACACGGAGTTAGTGGTTGGATCTAGTAGTTGTGATCAAATTATCTTTAGTGGTGGTGCGTACGGCCAGCAGTGGCCAGAGCCAACAGGGCAAAGAGTAGGACAATGGCAAGGGTTGCTTTCTGCTTCAGCATTGTGTGGAGAGGGTTGGAAAGGCTGGTGGCCTGGGCTTTTATGGCCGACCTGTTGAACCACCAATCCAGACGATAACCTAGTCCCGCAACTCCCCGATTGCTTCCAAGAAGACATGTTGATATTTATATCTTTCATGTTGCCCCAAAAGATTTTTGTTCACGGGGTGACGAAACAACAACAAGGCTATGGCAACTGCTTATGTGGAGTCGCCAGCAAAAGCCGCGTCGGTGATGGTGAGGAGGGTGCGCTGGTCGAGCCCGCACTCGGCCAGCGTGCGTGAGAAGTCATCAAGCCGCCGCCGCGGGAAGTCGGTCACAAAGACGATGTCGAGCTTGGCCATCCTGTTGTTGCGCCAAGTGAGGTGCCATGCGGTCAGTGGGTCATCGCTTTACACAAGGGGCGCATGCGGCCGTGGCGTACCGGTCGCGTTCAAGGAGCTGGAGGGTGGCGTATTGTCGGATCTCTTCGAGCCGCTCGTCGGCACTGAATACGCGCTGTGGCAGCCGCTCGCCATTCGGCAGCCGCAGGACCAGCGCCACTTCCCGCCGTTCACCTTGGCTGACCTCGGTCCCCGCTTGCTTGGCATTTTCCTCAAACTTGTGCTTGAGCTCGGCGTAGAGCCGGTCGCGGTCCCGCTGGCGCTCCTCTTCGGTGCGCTTTTGTTGGTCTGCCTCGGCGCGCGCACGCTCGGCGTCCGCCAGCGCACGTTGCTCCTCCTCGCGGCGGCTCTGTTCAATGGCCTGGTCGCACAAGAGGCTCTCCTCAAACTCGCGATTCTGCTGAATTCGCAGCTCCTCCCGCCGCAGGCGTTCCTCCTCGTCCCGACGCTCGCGCTCGCGCTGCTGAAGCTCACGTCGCGACTGCTTCCTCGAACGCAGCCGCGTGGCGATGCCGCCGCCATCGTCCCCACCACTCCGAGCGCCAGATGAGGCCTCACCGCCACCAGCGAGGCTGAGGCTGATGGCGCGCTTCAGCTCTTCCTCTTCGTCCTCGTTCTCCACCGAGTCCTGGCTGCTGCCGCCGCTGCTGGCCTGGTCAATCAGAATCTCATCGTCTCGGCGGCTGCCTCTCGGCGCCCGCTCGGCTCCAGCCTCGTCATCGCTGATCACGATCGCCTCACTGCACGCCAGTCGTTCTCGTTAGACTTGAAGTGATCGTGGAGGATGGAGGGGAAGAGGAGGAGCTCAACCTGGCGACGCGCTTTCGGTGATTCCGCGACTGCTTGGCGATCTCGTCCTCGAGCTCGTCCACGGCGATGGGCTCCGCCGCGCTGCCGCCCCGCCCGTCTAGCGCGAGAAGCGACAGCCGAATGGCCTCTGCCGCTTCAGCATCCTCCACGGCCTGGCCCTCGCCGCCATCGACCTCATCGTACACAATCCAGTCCTCATCGTTCTCATAATCGTCCTCGTCCTCCGCGTTCAAGTCGAGCGCTGCCGCGCGTCGCTCTCGTCGACGCTCCATCCGTCTTCGATCGCGTCGCTGCCCGGCCACCATCGGCCTGTCGCCGCCGTCAGCGCATCAGCATCAGTGTGGTCAACATCGAGCCCGAGGCCAGGGCGTTGTCGTACCTGGCGTCAGCCTTCCGCGCGGCGAGAGCCGCCAGCCGCCGCTTGCGCTCGCCACTGTCCCCCGCTCCGCTGCGAGCCACAACCTGGTCGTCCGAGGCCGTGGGTTCGGGGCCAGGAGCCGCGGCCACTGCCTGCTGCTCCTGCTCCTGTGATGAGGACTGAAGGGACATCAGGAGAGCCTGCTGCAGCAGCTCGTCCTCGTCCATCTCCTGCCCCGCTTGGCCTTCGCCCTTTGCCACTACGACAGCCGCCGGCTGATTCCCAGCCTCGGCCTCGACAATCACCATCTCGTCGTCATCCTGCTGCGAGCCGGTGGTGGGCAGAGACGCGGGCAGACTGCCGCCCTGCTCGAGCATCGACGCGGCGAGGACGTGCTGGAGCATCATGTCCTCTTCATCTTCCTGAAAGACGTCGTCGTCATCGCTGCCGATGCTCTCTTCTTCATCGACGTAATCGTCGACGGGAGCCCGACGACGAGATCCCGTCGGCGCGGCGGTGTCGTCGCGGCCGCCACTCCTCTGTGCTCGGCGCTCGGCCTTATCGCGTCGCTTGCGGGCGTCACGCGCCGCCTTGCGCTGGCTCATGCCCAGCGGCACTCCTGTATTTTTATTTATTTATTTTTATTATGAATTAATGATGCTTTGAGATGCGATTGATGCTTTCACATGTGTTCATAAAAACGTACCCGCTGGAGAGGGGCGGGAGGAAGGCTGAGGCGCCGTCCCTCGCTGCGTTCCGGCCGACCGGGCCATGGTCGTGGATGCGCCTCTTGTGTTGCTCGAACCACCTCGGCCTCGCTGCTGCGTACCTCGTACGGTAGAACCGCCTCGGCCACCACGTCCTGTTCACAATCAACGCGTGTGCACGGGTCAGGCTACGATGCAAGGGATGGCAACCTGTATTAGCACGCATCAAATCCGCACCACGATTCATTGTAGGCTGCTAGTTGTGGTTGTTTAAAGGTTATGTTTGCAGGGATCGGCCGGTTCGAGCGCTCGATCTCAGCCCTTTTCCTTCCCTTCTGGCTTCCTTCTCTATTTCCGCGGCCAAGATAGGAAAATAGAAAAAGAAAATCTGGGGAATTGCAATTCCTTTTTTTCTTTTGCATTTGGGTGTCTCAGACAGGGATGTTGTAGTACTTGATGGGAAGGGGCAGCTTGAAAAGGCTCTCCCACATCTTGGCCAACGACACCGACAACTTCGATCGTTCATTCTCATGTTCTGCAGAAGAGGAGACGACAAAAAATTAGCTACCAAGTGGTCTGACTCTGCACGACAAGCCGCTGTACCTGTTTTAAGCTGCAAAGTCGCCCGCGCGCCTGTGCTCTCCTTCTCAAAAACAAGCTTGAACTCAGTGGTGTCTTGTGCATCAAGATCCTGCACGTTGTGCCCCGATGGCGGACACAATCAAGTTAACGAATCTCGTTCAGTCCGTCGTCTCCTTTGGGGGCTCTTACCATGGAGACCAACTCAGCCACCTCGTGCGCCGAGACGAGCTCAAACTGGGGCGACGACGGCGGCTTGACCGATGGATAGTGCAACGCCGGCCACCTGCTGTAGTCCTCCGTGGCAAGCACGATGTGCGTGCCCGTGACGATCAGAGCTCGCGTCATCCACCCGCCCATGTCTGCAGACGTCCCTCACATGGCACGTGTGAGTTTGGCAGGACCGCCGCGGCTGCGGCCACAAATGGGCGCGAGGGCTACCTCGAGTGGCGGCGAGGGCCGAGGAGAGTAGCATGCTCCTGGGCCGGGCGGAGGGCAACCGGTGGTAGAGCAGCGCGTAGACGTGCAGCGTCTTGTCGGGGAAGCGGTATAGCAGCTGCGTCTGCATGTTGGCCAACGTCTCTGAGTTGTAGTGCACCGCCTCGATGGGCTCCGCCGCCTTTTCCTCCGCGGCCAAGACTGGGCAAAGGGCAACGCCACGGTCAACTCCGTTCATTAGCCAGCAAGCGAGCGCGGTCAATTGATGGCAGGAGAAGGCAACGGTACGGGACTGAAGGAAGAGGTCGATGAAGGCGTGCGTGCGGGCGTGCTCCTTGGGGAGGAACACAAAGGCCTGCCGCTCGTCGGCCTCGACCCGGAAGTACTGGTAAAAGAGGCCGATCACGAGCCGTCGGATCTGCGACAGGCGGTACTCGGCCACCAGCGCGAAGCCCGGATCGGACTCGGTCGGGCGCCGCTTGCGCTGGAGGATGTACAGGTTCTGTGTCGTGAGCAGCAGGTGTCCCACCCTGTATGTTGTGTGTTTGTGAGTGATTGATTGCTTATAGTCCCCATCAGAGTTTCGGGCCAGCTCGAAGCCCGGCGCACGTACGTCTCCTCGTGGGCCCGAGCGCCGTAGGGCAGGAAGACCGACGTGAAAAAGTAGACCAGCTGCTCGTCCGCGCCTCCCTGTGCGTGCGAGTGGCCCACGGCCCACGAGAGTCAAGCAAATGACGGACCGTAGTGGGTCAGCGTCGGTAGAAGTGGCCGATGACTTGGAAGAGCGCGTACGCGAAAGAAGGTGAGTCGAAGGTGGAGCTGGAGATTGACGTCCATGGTCTCGCTCGAGAAGTCCTCTTGCATCGGCACGCTCTTGACCGACCCCGCCGCCGATCCTGCCGCAGCTGCCGCAGCCGCTGGCGTTGAGGCAATGGCGGCCGCCGACGCGAGAGACTCGCCTCGCGCCAGGCCGACGAGCTCGGTGGCCCCAGTCGTCAGCAGATCGGCCGCGCCGGAAAACACGGTGGCCGCGGCTCCGGTGAGCGACTGCGCCAATGTCGAGGCCGACGACGAGGCCGCGGCCGAGATCGAAGAGGAGATCGAGTGGCGCGGTACCGTCGCCGCCGCGGCGACGGGCTTCTTCTCTTCCTCGTAGTGGACGAGGTAAGTGCTGCCGCACGACCGGCACGTCTGCATCCCGGCCAGCCGGTCGTAGATCTTGAGGCAGCGCATGCACTGGACTCGCGCCTGGCTGTTCTGGTTCACGAAGCCCTGCAGCAGGTCGGCCAGCCGGTCTCTGCTCGTACCACCACCCCATGAGCGTCAGTCGGCCGACAAGGACGGACCATGAGGAGAGCAGAAGCGCGAACCGTTCGTCGGCCTCGTCGAGCACGTAAATAGCGGTGTCCTGCACGTCGGTGCGCAGTTCCATGCCCGCTCGCGGCGGTGCGTACTCGACCCGCACCGCAGGGCGTCCGCCCACTGTAGCCCCCGCGTCAATAATTTTTTGTAAAGGAAACATAAATGAAAACAAGAACAAAAACAAAACAAAAAAAAACAATAAAATAAAAAAGAAAAGAGAAAAGAGTAAAAACAATCAATTTGAGACGAGGCGTACTGGCGAGGCTCTGGACGGACGTGATGTACTTGGCCTGGTGTGACACCACGTCCCTGCCCGTGGTGACGTCAGCTTCGACGACGTAGCGCTTGGAGATGAGCAGAATCCGCAGCTGGCCCTCAATCTCCACTGTAAACTCGTCCGTCCTGCGCAGCACAAGGGACAGGATGGTGAGTCGTTTGAGACGAGGGCTTTGACATCACCCAACGGCGTACGTCGTGTCCTCATGGTCGTCCAGGTTGATCCGACTGTTGGCCGGCGAGCGAGATGGGTCATCATGCGCCGTGGCTGCGACGTCGTCTGCTGCCGTCACCTTTGTCGTCGCCACTGGCGGCGACGCCGCAGATGCCGGGTGCGGCTGGTCATCGGGCGAACTGGAGAGGCCCATCTTGAGCGAGTGCGCGATCTCGGGGCTGCTTGACAGCTGCAGTATCTTGCCGGTCTTGATCTCTTCCAGGATGCGCAGCGACGCCTGGTGCGCCTGCATTGTGCCACGCCGAAAAAGCCACAAGTCGCAAGTCAGCATCGGCGCGTTGGTCCCTCAGACCGAGGGGGGCCAACGCACATCGTTCTTGGCCGGTGCGCCCGACGACGAAGGGGATGTTGCCGCCTTGCGCGCTGCAGCGGTGGGTTAGCTCCGCATCACACCATCGCGAGAAAACAAAGAAAGGCACATGTTGTAGCAAGGTACCTTGCTGCTGCTGCTGTTGCTGGGCCTCGCGCAGCTCCTTCTCTTTGGCCCGCTGCTCCTCCTCGAACTCCTTTCGCTGCATCTCGTTCAAGGCCAGCAGCCACATCGTGCCTCCTTGCTTGTGCAGTTCCTGCGCCCGGCGAAAGACACATGATCATGTTTGATGAGCGCCAAAGCCAGAGCAAGAAGGCACGAAAGTCTGAAGGTGGGCGCACTTCGATCTTGGCCACGAATTCGTTGTCCGCAGACTTGGCAGTGGTCGATGACGCGGCGGCCTCCTCCGGTCCCTCGTCTGCTTTCTTCGCGTCACTTGCCTCAGCTTCATCGAGCGGTCGCCGGGGGCTCGTGGCGCCCTTTCGGCTCGGCGTCACCTCTCGAGGCTCCGTCCTGGGCGGGCGCTGCGGCGAGGCCGAGGGCGAGCTCACGGCCTCGATCACCGCCACGCGCTTCTTCTGTTGGGATTTTATACACAAACAAGTTATTTAATCGAAGTAATAAGACAAGAAAATATGACAACCGAATTGATATTATTTTTCTTCTCGAAAAGCAATAATAAGACCATTTATTTGCTATCAAATAAATGAAATAAAGAGTGTGCATATGAGAAAGAGAGATAAAATGGATGCCGTCGCTGGTGATCCACCACTCACGGGTCGGTCCAGACCATAACATAAGGATTAAATTTTGATTTGAGCACGGAATGGTGAACCTTCTTCTTTTTGGGCCGCACGAGGAGTTCGGCTGTTGAGGTCGCGACCCGCACGGCGTTCCCACACGCATTCACGACCATCACATGCCACATGCAACAGGGATGAGAAGAGGGAGTGAGGCCAAAGAAGACGAAGAAGAAGAACGGAAAGGAATGATGTGGCAACAGTACCAGGCAGTCCAGCGGGTTGGTTGTTCACCGCATCGGCCAATTCGTGCTCTGACGTCGTGGCGCCGGCGGCGCTTGCAATCGCCATCCCGCCCGCGTTGGTCGGCTTCAACCGAAGTAGTGCAGCTGAAAGAATAAATCAAAAATTAATTCAAAATATAAGAAGCAATATGAAAATATGTAAAGAATTGTTGTACCTGGAGACTCGTCATCACTCGCACTGATTGTTGGAGCATCGCTTGTCGGAGGGCCCGCGGAGGGGACGACCGGGGAAGCAGGCGCTCGCGCGGGCACGTCCGAGGCCGAGCCGACGTTGCGCGCTGGCGACAGCGTCGTGAAGCGATCCGGCGGAGGCGCAGCTGAGCGCCTGCTTGTGTCGCACAGAAAGGTCAGAAAACAAATTAGAAAAAAAAAAAAAAGTCACAAAGTAGGCTTGGAGCGCACCTCGTCGAAGCCTGCAGGGCTTGTCGGATCTCGGCCTCGTCCAGGGGCTGCTCGTCAAAGACTTGAAGACGCTCGTTGATGTCGCTTCGCCCGACGAGGAAGTGAGTGACAACGTCACGCCGGTAAAGGCGGTAGTTCTCCTCGCGTCCAGCGGGCCGCGCTGCCCCTGGTCGCCCGCGGACGCACACGGGGTTGCCCAGCGTGTTGAGGTAGACGAGGAGCGGCAGCTCGGCCAGCCGCTTGATCTCGTCTTCGTGCTCGATGAGGTTGCCGCCGAGGTCGAGCCGCTCGAGCGAGTAGAGTTTCTCCAGGGTGAGGGTTGATCGAAGCTGATTGTGGCGCAGGACGAGCGTCTTGAGCCCGCCCAGCACAATGTGGATGTCCTGCACGGACTCGATCTTGTTGAACCCGAGGTCGAGCAGGCTGAGCCGATGGCAGTGTTCCAGGTTCTCGACCTTGCGGATGAGGTTATGCGCCAGCGTCATTCGCGTGACGTTCTTCAGCGCGTGCTATGATGACACGAACGCCACACGCGCGCGTCTCGAGGATGAGCCACAGCCAAGGCATGCGCATAGGCCCAGAGCGGGTGCGCCCGTACAAGAGACTCGTCCATGACCACGAGTTGGTTGTAGCTGCAATCAAAGACGCTGAGCGCGCTCCACTCGGGCTCGACCTCGGCGCCCTACACACACCACACACGCAGGTGTAAGGCAAAGCTTAAGCCAGGGCTGCTGGCGAGGTGCGGCACGGCACCTCGTCCCGGCCAGAGGCGGGCGCGAGTAGGTCGCGCATGGTCGTCACGCCCGAGTTGAGGCAGATGAGCTGCACCAGGCGCGGCCCCACTTTGTCCCGCAGGTTTTGGATCAGCGGCGGAAAGACCTCGTCGATCTGGACGCACGGCCACCGAACAGTGAGGGCGCTGCAGCACACACGTGCGTACGCCAGGGTGTGGCAGCACCTCGAGGTACTGCAGGGACTTGAAGCGGCTGAGGTTGACCATCGTCTTGCACTCGAGCTGGCCCGACTTCCTGGACTCCAACTGGAGGGATGGCGCGGTAAGTGCGCGCGAGATCAAAGAGGTGGACGGCCACCATCATCACCGTACCCGCACGCAGGGAATCTCCTCGAGCAGTATGGACAAGCGGGTCATGGTGTCACGATAGGTGGTGCCCTTGGACGTCGGCGATAGCGTCGTGATGCGCTTGCCTGGCCATTTCTCATCAGGTCATGTGCGCACACAGTCTGACCAGAGCCGCAGCGCGTACCGATCTGTCTGAACTCGTGCATAGCATCGTTCAAGAGTTCAAGGGAGGCCGGATTGAGCGGCAAAACCATGGAGCCTTCTCGAAGTTTCGCCTCTGCAGGTGCCGCAAGAATCGTGAGAATCGATTGCGAGCTCAACAAATGTACTTGCTGATGATGGGCTCATGTGCATGGTACCATTTTCTTTAATGAACTGGTAAAATCGGCCAATGAATTCCCCACTGACCGCGTTATTCATTCGTCAGGACCTAGGTACGTCCCTGCCCGGCCCAGCTGGTACCAGACGAGTCGTTCTTGAAACGAGACCGCCTTGTCGGGGTCGTTTTCTATCCTTCCCTTTTTTTCTCTATGATTTCCTTCTTCATTAATTTTGTTGGCTTGAGCCTTGGTTGTGAGACAGCACGAAAGGGCACAAAGCACAGCGCTGCCCCAAGCAGAGACCAAATTTAAAACGAACCATGGCGGACAAGAAGGCTCTGTTTGAGGCGAAGATCAACGAGGCCAACAAGGGGCCCGGCTTTGAGCGTGTGGATCACGGGCCAAACTTCAAGCCTGGCTGGAAGGCGAGCGGCAACTCGGGCGGTGGTCACACCGGTGCGTGCCTTCCCTTATGCGCTTAGCTCCCAGCGCACTCACTTCAACTTTACGTTGTGGCTTGATAGCTCACGATGGCAAGTTCAAGAAGCAAACTAAGAGGGTTGAGACGAAGTTTGAGTGCGTGCTTCTGCCCCCTCCAGTCTCGCTTTTAATCTAACTTGGCCATAACAATGTAACAGCCAGCCACCCCCGCCCAAGAAGAGCCTGACTGACTTGCCCTAGTGACTTGAACTCTGTACCGTTTATTGTACATAAAAGATGTCTTTATTTTGATTTGCGTACCACGAAAAATCCGGTCTTTCGATTATGAGAACGGCCAACTATGAATCCAACCCCAAGGGGCAGCAACTACGGACAGGTTATCGACTGTTGGTTAAACAATGGAGCAGCTGCCTGAAGAGATTCGGCTTCACATATTGTCGTTTCTCCCCTTTGCCGGTAAGCTGAACCCGGGGCATGAAATGGAATGAGAAGCTTACGTTTTCTTTTTCCAATTGTCCTAGATGTGGCTGCTTCATCCGTTGTGAATCAACAATGGCGACTGCTTGCAGGTGACAACTACGGTACGCAGGGCCCACTCTCGGTGTTTGCAGTTTTCGTGTAGCAAACTCCAACCTGCACGGGCTGCAGTGTGGCGTGGCCTCTACGCGCGGGCGTTTCCGTCCCTCGTGGCCAAGACCAGCCACCGCCTCGCCAGGGAGTTTGACCAAGCGGCAGAGTGTGACCCGGACTGGCGCCAAGAGTTCCGTCAAGCGAAGCAGACCGAGGCCAACTGGAAGAAGGGCCACTACCGCCACTCGGGCTTCTTCCCCTTTGGCTTGTACCCGCCCCCTTTGTTCACATGCGCAATCCAGTTGCTCATCAGTACTTGCATCATCATCATCATCATCATGCCAGCACGGCACACAAGAAGACCGTCGGCGGGCTCATGTTCCAGTCGACCGACGACATCCTGGTGGCCGGCCACTTTAACACGGGCGACGTCGCCGTGTTCGAGAACCCGACCGAGCTGTGCGCGCGGCCCAAGCAGCTCCACTGCCTCGAATACGAGGACCGGTACCTCCTTCTCTCGAGCCACGTGGCTTGTACTCCTCGAAGCGCACGCCTCTGATGGTGGGCGCGAGCAGCCTTTCGGCGCTGCAGATCTCCGATGGCCTGCTGGCCTGCGGGCACACCGACGGCGTGGTCAATGTGTGGAATCTGACCGACGGGGCGCACATCGTGGCCCTCGTGCGCAGTTTCGAATGGGTCGAGTCGCTCCAGTTCAACCGGCCAGGCATGCACTCCCTTCCCGTCCCTTCGCCTGGACTCGCGGCAGCGGCTTGCTCATATGCGACGTCTGAGCAGCCAACCAGCTGCTCGTGGGCTACAGCACGGGCAAGATCGGCCTGTGGGACATCGAGCAGGCCAGCGTCGTGGGCCAGCTCAAGGGCCACAAGGCCAACGTGATGTGCATGCAGCTGACGCCCGACGGCCGCGTGGCCTTTTCCGGCTCGCTCGACTCGAGCATCCGCATCTGGTACGCACGTGGACTCACACATGGGACGGGCGCTTGAGGTCCGAGTCTCAAGCGCAACGCACGCCTGCGGCAACAACAGGGACATGCGCACGGCGGAGGCGGTGAGCTGCATCAAGGGCGAGCGCGTCATCAAGTGCCTCAGCGCCGACTTTGATGCGCACCGACTGGTCCACAACCGGAGCGACCAGGGCCTGTCGCTGCTCGACATACGCATGGCGCTGCGCGGCGCCGGCGCCACGGCCATGACCGCCGGCGATGACTTTCCCGTGGTGGATTCGTGGCGGGCCCACAGCGGCGCCATCCTGCGCCTGCAGGTCCAGGGCGACCGCCTCGTCAGTGGCTCGCGGGACAAGACGGCCAAAGGTGCCGCCTACTGCTCAACACGTGAACTGACGTTGAGGCGTCAGCGCTGACGAAACGCTTGCTTGTGCGCACCACTGGCAGTGTGGGACCTGGGGTCGCCCGAGCGCAAGACGCCCGTCCTCACGCTTCCCCACGACGACTGGGTGACGAGCCTCCAGTTTGACGAAGAGAGTCTGCGGTGCGCCTGGGGCGACTTCATCTCGACCTACACCTTCCTCAGCTCAGGCCTGAAAGCAACAGGCGCGCGGATACGCCCTGTTGGCAACAACTGTACGGCGGGAGAGGAATCACTGTTTGCGGAATTCGAGCGAAGAAATCACTGTTAGCGTCGTGATGCGCTGCCTGGCCATGATGGTCATTTCTGCATCAAGTCATCATCCGGACGTATCTTTTTCTCACATGCTGATATAAAAATCATTTAAGGGAGCAATTTGGACTCCACTCGATCTCTTGTAAGCACCACCCCCATGACCGCCACCTCCACTCAATCCCTGCACCGCCTTGGTGCCCATTGCGTGGTGGGGCAAGGCGACCCCAAACCGGTGACGGCCACCTCGGATGCCGCAGTGTTGCAAAAATAACGTTACAAAATTTTCATTGTTTTAAATTCTCTCCTTTATCTGCTGACGCGAGCACTTTGTGATGGGCCCACCCACGGGCATTGTTTTTCCTTTCTGTCCCAGACTGCTCCCTCAAGGCTGGGAAGCCTGTGGCACTAGCCTAACACATGGAAAGAAGTCTTCACGCCTGGAACGCGGTGAAGATAAGTTTGATGGTTCGGGCAGCCAGGGCGTCGGGCTGGCTTCCTCGGCAGAAGGAATGATCTCCGGCTCCACGTTGCTGGTGCTCCTCGCGACTTCCGGTTTGGGCTTCTTCTTCTTCATGTAGAGAGGGCACTTGCTAAGAGTTGTACAACCTTCCGGTGCAAACGCAGGCTTGTCAGGATACTCTTGGTAGGTACTGAACTCGAGGTCTCCACTGCTGAGCAGAGCCTCTGCAGTTGGTCGGTTCTTAGGCTTCTTTCGACACCTGGAGATGAGCTTCTTGATGGTAGCTGGTATGTGCGTCCCAAAGGCCAACTTCTCTCTCCTGGTGTTCTTGCGCACAACATCAGCGTCGCTTGTCATCGGCCACGGCTCTCGCGCATGCACAGCTTCGAAGAGAAGAACTCCAAATGCGTAGATGTCCACCGCTTTAGAGACACGGAACGTAGTGAACAGCTCTGGTGCCATGTACTGGACTGCGAGCAGGGTAAGGAGAAAGAACTCCAAGAGATGGAAAGAGTTTGAAGACCGCACCATTTCCAGTGATCACGGGGGCCTCTTCCGTAGTATAGCCCTGTTCGATCAGGTAGGCATTTGTAAAGCCGGCTAATTTGAAACTGACATCATTGTACGAGTGGTGGACCTGTTGTAATCTTTGTTGTTAATGTATGGGGGGGGGGTATGCCAGGGGCGCGCTCTTGGTACCATTATGTTGGACAACGTGACACCGCAGTGCACTATGTTGCTGGCGTGCAAGGTTTTGAGCGCATAGCTTAAGCTTTGGATTAAACTGGAGAGAAGGAGGTAGGTGAGTCATGCGATTGCCCATGGTAAGTCAACAATGAACTGTGAAGCGTACATGCGCGTGTTAGTCTGCCAGCTGGGGGCATAGTGCCCGTTGATGATCCAGTCTCTTAGAGTACCCCCGTTTGTGTGTTCCATCACCAAGCCCAGCCGGTAAGGTTGCCAGGCAGGTTGCCACACCGAAAACAATTCGATGGTGCTGGGATTTCTTGGCACGGCGCTGAGTAGAGTGATAGGGTAAGTCGCCATCTGACAGCCAAGAGTTGCACGCTGAGACCTTACCCCCAAATTTGAGCGTTGTCCCAGAACCGCGGTGAGCACTGTTCCCATACAGTCACCATTGTTTGTCCTTGCATTGTTGGGAACTCTCCGCCAAGCACCTTGAAATGACCTGCAGACTATTGCAACACAAGAATTATTCTGAAAAATCCGAAGGGTGACACCAGCGAGAATTATATACCCTTCTCCCTGAGAGCCTGCAGCTTTCCGTACAAAGCGGACATGGGATCCTGTGGGTGTGGAAAACTTCGGAGCAGAAGCGGCACAGGGCCAAGCCACTTGAAGGGGAACGCTCTTGTTAGTAGCCATGGCACCAGTTTCAGAGTAGACAGTACCAGTGGTAGCTCGCTCCGTTTGCCTCATTCTCCAGGCAGAAAGGGCAGGTTTTCTCCTTGCGTAGCCTAGGACCAGTGGAGCTGTCCGCTAACTCTCCGATCACCCAGTGGAACACCTTCGGCAAGGATGATTCCTGCTGAGGATAGTGGCGATTAAGATTCACTTCATGCTGAGTATCTATCAAAAGAAGTACCTCCGTCAGATTCCTATACTGCGTAGTATACATTTGAGTGATGTCAATGGCTGGAAGAGGCTCCACAGATCCGGGCCAGTGATCATCCTGGCGGAGCACCCAAAACGTAACCACTGTTAATGTGGATGAGAATTTTTAGATACCTTAGGCAAACGGTAGAGGAAAAGGTTCTCACCTTTTTGCACCAACTCTCGTATTGGTTGCGATTCAGCAGCATGGCAGTTGCCGTGATTGTGCACGTTTAGACCACAGCGGACCCCGTTTTTCTCCGCAGTGCATGGAGCTCTGTTCTATACGTAGCATGCTTAGTGGTCACAGACAGCGCAGCGTCATGAAAGTGCCCGACATACCTTCAAATGTCTTCCCAACTCCTCGAGAGCCTGTAGAATTCTTGGGTCGTTTGCCATGCTTCTCCCGTTTACCTGACAAGGAGTGAATGTCTGCAGGGCGTTACATTTCCCTTTAACCCACAGAGGAACACCTACCTGCTTGCGTTCTTCTGCCAATACTAGAGCGGTGAAGATGGTGATGGCTTTATGGACCAAGCTGCGGTATCCGGCCGGTTTCACTTCCAGTTTGAACAGGTTTAGGAACCGCCACCTATGTGTTATGGTTCAGCACAAATCCAATGGAACGGAGAGAACTTCGTAGAGAAAAACGCACACTTTGGTTGCTATCGGATCAAAAGGTTCAATGATCCGCATACTGATGGCCCCTCCATCTAGTGTTCCGTTGAGGCTCTCAACGGCTTGGGCCACCAGGCGACACCATCTGTGCTCGCTCAGCATCATTTGGTTTTGCCTCAAGAACTTGTTCTGCTTCTCAACGGTTTCTCTCAGCAGCTCCACGAATGCACCCAGTTGGGCGCAGTACAGCTCTGGATAGTCCTCTGGGATACATAACTTTAGTTGGTGCACAACCCTAATGCTGAGTGAGTGACAAAGTCCGATATTTGCGTACCTAGAGGCATGGTGAGCACGGACACTGACGAGTAGATGGCGCCTAACTGCTGCTCGGGGTCGTGAATGTCGAGGAACTGGGAAGTGCACTTCTTGACGTCCATGATTACGTCCTCCCGGCCGCATTTGTTTCGAATCAGAATTAGCGCAGGCTTTCGCGCACCTTGCCTGACACCAATCGTGGCCTGCTGTGCAAACCGTATGGCCTGGAGCTCACAACGCTGATCAGGAAGAAGTGCATAGACTAGTGCTAAAGGAGGAATGAGAGTTTCTTACCGTTCGTGCGTGGTCTGCAACAGCCAGATCTCCCTGAACAACATAGACCAGCACATCCGAGATAAAATAGGCCAAGCGCGGGTACTGTTGATCCACGACCTTGTTCCTCTCCAGGGCGGCGCCTTCACGATCCTCCTCCTTGACAAGGTCCCATCTCAGGCCCTACACATGAGGTGTGAGTGAACAACAGTACGCTCTATGTCCTCAAAGAGCATACCCGAGGGAGTTGGACAGCCGCGGAAAAGCCTTCCATGTCCAACAGACGCAAATTCCCTGTGGTCCATGGATTTTGCAGTTGGTAAAGATGTATGTCGGCAGTTGTGGGAGCCAGGTCGCCTGGAACAGATACAAGAGCCCTGTGGACCAGCGGTGGTTAACACGGTCATGTAGGAGAGGATGGGCAAGGTTGCAAAAGAAAAAGAAGGGAGGTCGCACGGTGGCTCTTGGCGATGGTAGGTCATGAAGGAGTTGATCATGGACGACTTGCCTGCGTGTGTGGCTCCAGTGAAGCATATCACGGGGGAGCAGGCGTAGTCCACGGACGAACTCATCAAGGCCGAAAATCTCTTTGCCGTCAAATCCACCTGAAACCGTTCGTTTACATGGACGAGCTCGGTCTGAAACAAATAAAGTTGGTTATCAGGGACGCGGCGTCAACTCACTGGACAAGGCACATGTACCTGAAGCGAGCGGGTGGCAAGCAACGAACCAATTTGGGAGCTAGCCTCTGGAGTGTCGGCAGCTAAAGTCAAGCAAGGCAAGGTTAGCAAAAAGCTTACGGTAAAATGCGGAAAATAGAAAATAGTCGGTGAGGCGAACCGCTTGCGATGGGCAGGAGGGTGTGCGGTTCAGGTTCTGCCGTCGTGTGGCAGTGCGCACAAAAGGCAGCCTTACACTGTCGACACCACAGAGCGGCGATGAGTCGCTCGCAGGTTGAGCAGCCCTGCCTTTTCATGGCCTGCTCCTCCGCCGTGAGGTCCGTCGCCTGACTGGTAGAGAGGCTGAGCTTCGGGTGGACTTTCAGCTTACCTACACGGTGAAGCTGCACCCAACACCCTTCGCACAACTCGACGTCACACAACGTGCAACTCCACTGGGCGGATTCCCGCTCACAATCGCAGCAGATGGACATTGTTGCTGCTTGGTCCTGTCTTCTCGCTGGTTTGGGCTGGTGTGGAAATAAGTATCGCGGCGGAGGAGATGAGGAGGCAACCGGTACCGGTGCTGCAGGTGGCCCCGGACAACGCTTGTTGCCCAGTGTTGCGGTCGTAAACCGGTGACGTTCTTCTGACACCGGTAAACCAGTTACACCCGCAGTTTATGGTTCCCTTGTTTCTTCTTCTTTTGTGTAATTTCTGCAATCACACCAAGCTAGACTACTCTTTGGCACGATGGCAAGTAGCTGCGAGGGGTGCCAGAACGAAGAAGCGGTGTGGCACTGCGACGAGTGCGAGGCTGACTACTGCGATGAGTGCTGGCCGCGACTGCACCGCGTTGGGAAGCTCAAGAACCACACAAAAGCGCAACTCAACCTCCAGACGCGAACCATCGACCAGCCCATGGACTGCACCGAATGCACCCTGCACGCCATGTATTGGTGTGAGAGCTGCGAAGTCGGGTTCTGTGCCCATTGCAAAGTGTCCACACACACTGGCGCAACTAGGCGAGGGCACACCTGGTTTCTTTTGCGCGTTGCCAGTGAAAGTACTCTCTTCACTTTCCTCTCTCGTCTCTACAAGCTCCGCATTTACCATTTTATTTGGGAGGGCAGCTGGCGACGTGGCCCCCACCTTCGATGAGGTGGATAAAATCTACCAGCATGAGCAGGTGACCTTCTCTCTTCTCCGTGCCTCTGTGTGGTGCTGATCGGGAGCTTTTTTTTTGGTTGTCTCAGACGGAACTGGTGCACATCAACGAAAAGTTTCAAGTTGCTCTCACGACAAAAACCTTTGAGCGATGTCTCACACGCTCCAAGCACTCAGTATTCTCGCCTGTGGTGTGCTTTACGGGGGCCACGCACGCAGGCAAGTCGACCATGATCAACGCCTTTATGGACCTCCACAGCTTGGGAAAAAGGCGCACCACCCCTCGCAGACAGTCACGGCTTGCCTGTTACGCGGACAATATTAATAATCTAAACAGGGCCATGGTGGCGCTGCCAAAGGACCACGCGGCTACCACTTCCGACATTCATCTTTACCATGTCCCCAATCCATGGACCGTGGGCAACCTTCGCCTTCTTGATATGGAAGGCTTCTCGGCGAGCAACATTCTACCACGGGTACACTCAACCGCCACCCATGATTGACTCACAACTTTTTTGTTTGGTATTAATTTCTTTTGAACTTGCTGATCATGAGTATGCGGGATAACAGGGCATACGGTGGGACCGATTAAAGAGGCCAGACGATCAACAAGGGGTGGCGAAGCAGCGAAATCTAGTGGTAGACAAGGTGTTCCCTAGCTTGGCTTATTTTGTGGCGGACATACTGGTCTACGTACTGCAAGGTGATCTAGCTGTAGCTGAACATGCCAACAAGGTAAACAAACACCAAGATACCCCATATATTTTTGGCTGCTCACAATTATGGCGTGACGGTTGTGGAAGAAGGCCATGGAATTCGCGCAGTCGTCTGCCACTACCTTGGTTACCGACGCAGGACGAAAACCAGCGCTTATCATCGTCCGCAACAAGTGTGGAAAAAGTGATGCTATCTTCGATGTCGATGATTGCACAACTTCTTTTCTTAATACCCACGACCCCAAAAGGAATTTGCTCAACCACTTCGCATCGGTCAATGTAATCTCAGTTCCATACAGTATGTACCCACACTCTTGACTGTAGCTTGTTTGGTGGACCTTACAGCTTGAGTCTTTCTCCATCACCAAATAGACGACTGGCCAAGCTTACACCAACAACAGATACAGAGCTTTGACAAGTTACTCAAGTCAGTCACAGCCCAGCAGTACCAACAACTGACCACGCACAAGCACCTCTTGAGCGAGCACAGCTGGTGTAAACTCCTCCAGCACGCTGTCGATCGGCTGGCGTTCCCTGAGACCCACCAGAGCGGACTACGCCGGGGAGATATCGACATGAAGTTAATAACCTTCAACAACCCCATTGCTCACCAAACGTTCGTTTCTTTTCCTCCACCATACGTTCTGCTTCAACTTGTCGCGCTGATGATGTTCTGCACAGCTGGCTGTTGATGAAACTCTTAGACTACCACCCGTCCCGGTATACCTACATGAGCTTCGAAAAACAGACCTGGCATGTGTTTACCTCACTTGTCAAGGCAGAAGAGAGCAAGCAACAACACGTGAGTCCTTTACTCTTCGCAAGTGGTTGGTTAAAGACTACTGTAGGTCACAGCTAACTAACCAATGTGACAGGGAGAGAAGCGGTCCCTGGCTAACGACCCTCTGGTCAAACAGGCAGGGAACAAGCTCAGCGAAGCGCTACAGGTGCCATGCTTGATCTGCCTCTTCCCCACTCGAGTGTCTTAATTCTCTCTCTCTCTCCAAATGCAGATGCTAAGTCCTTGCTGGGCAGAACACACGGGGACTACCAAGGACGGGAAGAGAATTTACTGCACCCGTACAAACAGCACCCACCAGGACTGTAGGACCCATATCTCACGCCCTCTCGTCACGCGTAGGATGGCTGGAGACTCTTTTTTTGTTCGAGGTAAGAATTTTGCTGTTTTTTCTCTTTTTTTATTTCTTTTTGGCGGGCTAACTCTTTCCTGCACTCAGCGATCAAGTGCTTCCAGTTGTTCAACATTAACATTTCAATGACCGTTGAGTGGGGTGGCACTTGGGAGACCCCTCCAACGTTCAGCCAAAACCACTTTGACACCATCTACGCCCAGATGCAGCAGGTTCCACTCCCGTTTTCAACTAGCAATACTGCTAACAAGAGTGGCACAATGCTCACAATCACTTGACCCCAGGAAACAGAGATCCGGCCAGTAGCCTTCTCCGTGCTAAAAGGCATCCCGCAAAGAGGTAAAGCCAAGGTTCAATTGCCGGAGGATCTGAACTGCCTCTTCTGCCTGCTGAAGCCGCGTCAGGTGGCCGCCTCTTGGTACAGGGTTCCTGCCTACAACTTTCTCTTTGTCCCTCTCAATGACTCAAGGCTTGGTTTTTTTGTTAGTAAGTGCAAGCTACTGTGCCAACCCTGCGCAGTCTATTGCCTGATGAAGAAGGAAGCGAGGAACTACTTCTCGCAAACAGGAGAGACCATATCTCTCATTAAATGCCCCATTTGTTTGAAAGGCGAGCTAAAAAACGATCAAGAGAGTGTCCTGGTACTTCTGCCCTCATCCTGAAAAATAGACCGCTTCCGCTAACTGCTGTTTGTGATTAGCATCAAATCACAGGGCTCACTCTCGGGAAGAACATTGGGAGCGGAAGCTACGCCAACGTTTATTTGGCTGAGAGGAAGAACGAACCGTCAACACAGTGGGCTATAAAGGTGGCCATGATCCACAACTTCGAGTCCCAGAAAGCGTTCTGGAAGGAAGCCACAATGATGAAGTACTTTTATGGACACAATGCTCAATGCTTGTTTCGTTCTCAACTTATTTGATGTACGTCTCCCTTGTTGCAGGCAACTTAGCCACAAGCACATCATGTGCCCTGTGGGCTACTGGAAAGACCCAGCCCAGGGTGACCGACTGGGCTTGGTGCTGCCCTTCATCCCTGGAGGAGATGCTCGTCAGATGATTCGTACTGGCGAGTTTGGAAAGGATTGGCAAACCAATCTGCACAGGCAAGCACGACAGATCCCATGAAAATGAAATGTTATTTATGGTTCTCATGTGTTGTGGTGATCAGGCTTGCGAAACATGTGGCGAAAGCTTTGAGCTTTCTCCACCAGACCGGCGTTGTCCACTGTGACGTTAAACTATCCAACATCTTGGTATGTCCTATGGCGCCTTGTTGACTTCCTTAGGCTGACACAGTCTGGCAGGTCGATCGTGGACGTGAGGGAAAGCTGGTGTTCAAGCTTACCGACTTCGGTATTGCCAAGAGGGTGATGGACAAGGAGAGCAGAGAAATCAAGAAGATTCGCGGTACAGGTAAGAATCATGGAAGATGTGCCTAGTGCGGCCTTGTGTGTGGCAGTGACTCCATTTTTCGTCTTAACAGTGCAGTACATGGCCCCGGAGCTGTTCGACTTCCAACTATCCACAGCCGTGGACATGTACGCGTATGGTGTTTTAATCTACGAGGCAGCACACGGCCGCGAGCTGTGGCCAGGCGATAAGCCAGCTGAGGTCATGGCGAAAGCACAGCGTAACGAGCGTCCAACCATCGCAGCCCACGTCCCTGCTCAATATGCGGAGATGATTACAAGTTGTTGGCCGGTAGAGGCTAAGTCCCGAAGCAGCGCCGCCCAAGTACTCAACCACTACCTGAAGCAAGACAGCCAAAGCACTGACGCCTACCCTGACGTAATGCTTGACTGCGAGACCAAGACGCCCACGCTGCGCTTCTTGCACGTTGTTACTTCCCGCACTTGAGCGCAGCAAATTTTTCCTTAAATAGATTTTTTGCAGTCGTATAAATTTGAACCTATCCGCGCACACGTGAGGACTTGGCCGATTTACAGTTGCTCTGAGTCTAGTTTCCTTGCAATCGTGTAACTAGGCATTGCTATTGCCATGGCGACAGTGACTGTGGCCACACAGTGACTGTTGCTCGGCGAGCTGATAAAAAGAGAGCGGAAGCTTTGGCGCGAGGCAAATGGAAAAACTCGAAGCGCAGGCGGACACCTTACCAGCGAAGCTGGCCTTTTTCGCCAACCTTGGCTTATCTCTCCATGAAGAAGCATGGGCGCAGTGGAAGTCTTGGGTGAAGGAATCACCCCTCGGGTGTGTAAGCTTCTTCGGGGATACACATGCAGGAAAGAGCTTCATCTTGGGCCTTCTTGGCGAAGAAAGGTCTTATACTCCGCCCACCACCCATGGCACATTTAGCCTCACCAAATGGTTTTATTTGCAGGCAGCGTCAACCTCAAGTGAGTGGGGTGACACTCCAACCTACAACCGCTGGGGTAAATGCCTATCCATCACGCCTCAATAATGAAGTAGACGTTGTGATGCTGGACTTGGAGGGCACGAACGCCAAGGGATGTCCCATTGCCGATGTACGCAGTTGCTTCCTTTTCCCAGGCCACCACTAATGGCGCGTCTTGTCTGACCAAAAAAAAAAAAAAACAAACAAACAAACAAACAAACAGGAATCGGCGAGGGAAGGAGGAGACTACGCGGAGCAACGCAACGCCGCTGTGTCCTTCTTTATGCCACGGTAATGCATACCCGATCACCACCTGGCCGCATTTACCCACTCCTTTTAATTTGGTTCCTCCTTCAGGCTGGCGTACCTAGTCAGCGACGTCCTAGTGTACGTGACGGTTGAGAATTTGGCTGTCAATCAGAGCTTCATCAATGTAGCTGGTCTAGCGAAGCAAGCTGGTCGCATGGTTGGTAGCTTAGCCACCCAGCCTTCGCTCTTGATCATTGCCAACAAGAGCAGCAATGACGACCTTAGCACCGTGGAGGAACTCACCGAGAGGTTCTTGACCAACCATGACCCGGATGGCCTACTCAGCGACTGCTTTCACCAAGTCAAGTGCATCGAGCTCCCCTACCAGGAAATGCCCAACTTTCAAGCACAGCTTACGCTACTCTCGGCATGTGTTCTCAAATATCCCCGCCCTGTTCGCTTTTGAGGCTGATATATCGTAATGTCTACAGGAGCTTCTTCCCCAGCTCGTAAGGGCGCACCACCAGCACAAGCAGACGTTCAACTGTTCAATTTCTGGCACTGCTTGGTTGACCAGCGTCCAAGAGGTGATAGAAAACCTACATGACGCTCACGTGAGCTCCTTATGCCTCACTGCCCAAGGGACTGAACTGGACGACTGCAGCTTGTCCCTAGCGTAGACCCACCCCTTTTTGCTGACTGTGCATTAAATGATATGAATGTTCGCCTGACTCCTCTTTTGACCACAGTGAACAGCTGTTCCGGATCATCTATGGGTGTTCGGCTCGCCAAGCGGACGACTTCTTCGGCTGCCGTCCACATGCAGCTGAATTTCTTGCCATTTTGTCAAACATCTATCCAGGCGACCCTCAAGTGGTACAACACAACCAATTGTCTCTCTTGCAAGAAGCTCCTGATGACTTTGAGTTTTTGCCTTTTTGGTAGGAACTTGAGAAATTGCTTGAGCGAATAGAGCAACTAGCCCCCTGTGGCTCCTGCAAGAGCGTGAAGGGGAAGAAGCACACTTGTGTGCAGCTCAGGTCCGGACATGATCAACATCGAGCAATGATTGAGCTTACAGGTACTGCATAGAATTGCTAAATCACTTGATGCTCACACGCACTACCTTATCAGGGAACGCATTGAGGTGGAGGAACGACCCGGACACCAAAGAGAGATTCAAGAAAGCTGCTGCGACCAAGGGACTTTCAGCTCTTCTGCTTCATGAACAGTATGCCAGGTTGTGCGCTGATTACAAGGTCCGAGACCAAAAAGGTCTTTAGTTATGTCAAATTGATGTTAGCTTATCTGAGATTGCACCCTCCACGACAGCACTTTCCGGTCCGGCGGCTCTACCAAAAGTTGCTCGATCTATGGGGTGTGATCCGGCGCAAGTACAACCTGGCCTACGCCCGCGAGCTGGACAAACGCTGCTGCCTGTGCCTACACAGCAAGCCCACCGTGCTTAACGAAATGAAGTTCTCTCTCAAGTCTCTATGGTGCGGCCATCAACTGTGCCATGAGTGCTGCACCAACATCTCCAGCGACGAACTCAAGCTGGTGCCTTGTCCAGCGTGCGGGCGCTGGCAAACAAGCTCAGGTGCCTTTTTTGTCCTCACACTTGGTGTGGCCAGTGGATGTGAGACTAATGAATCTCCAATTCAGGCGAAGTGCCCTTCTTTACCCCCAGAGTGCTGTCCTTGGACGGCGGAGGAATTCGAGGGCTGTTGGAAATATACCTTCTCAACGAGATTGAGCGTGTGACATCAAGCCAGGTACTCTGAACCATTATTTCCGTTTAACAGTAGAAGTTGTTCCGTTTGGATGAGGCCTCACCACGTATTCCATGCAGGTGGCCGACCTGTTTGATTTCATAGCTGGTACCAGCACTGGCGGAATTATTGCCCTGGGGGTGGGCCACTGTGGGCTCCCTCTGAAGCTTATGGAAGATTTCTACGCCACCTACGGTCCCGACATCTTCTACAGTGGCGAGATCATCAAGACTCTCTCTCTCATCTTCCGCCATTACCGCTACGTTGACACAAGCCTCCTGTGGTTGTTGAAAAACCACATGAGGAACTGTCGCCTCAATCAGCCAAGCACCGTTAAGGTCCAGATTACTTGCCTCGGTCTTCCGCGTGTGTGAGAGCGAGCCATCTGACCTTTTGTCAAACAGGTGCTGACGGTGGCCACAAATTGCCAGAATCCATACCTCTTCCGTAATTACACCTCGTTGGCAGGCTCAAATGGTAACGTGTATGCCTGGCAAGCAGCTCGAGCCACCTCCGCCGCTCCGACGTACTTGGCTCCGTTCAAGATTGGTGCGCCATCAGCCAGCAACCAGAATCAGAACTTGACTTCTAATATGCCAGTGTTCTATAGGCAAGTACAAGCTTGAAGATGGTGGCTTAGTGGCCAACAACCCAACTCAATTCGCTTGGAACGAAGCCAGCCAACTCTGTCCACAAGGCAAGGTGGACATCATTGTCTCGCTAGGGACAGGTTTGACAAAGGCCACAGATCTTGGAAGAGACAGGTTCCTCTTCTCACTCCTCTCCCGGTTGGCCACCTTCATTGCCGATACCGCCGCTGTGCACAAGACTGCAGAGGTAAGCCTATTGATCCTGTGATCCACACCGATCTGGCTTACTCTCTCCTGCAGACCAAAGCAAGGCAGGACGGCGTGCCCTACTTCCGTCTCAATCCGGAACTCACGCAGCCATTGCCTCTGGATGCCACGGACTCACACAATCTCCAGCTCCTCAAGGATGCTGCGCAGCAGTGTATCGCAGATCATGCAGAAGACTTGCGAGCCATCGCCAAACACCTTCTAGCAAAGGGTGCGTCCTCTTGGCGGAACACAGCAAGGCCCACTAACTAATGGGGAAAAGGAACTGCAGGTTTCTTTGGCGTCGGAGTACCATCTGTGACAAGAGTGGGGCACAGTTTCACCCTCAAAATTGCCCCCAGGCGAGTTGATCAACAGTTCAATATCTCCGAGCTACTTGTCTTTGTCTGCTCAGGAGAGGCAAAGTCTCGACGCCACATTGCCATCTCCATGATTGAGGCTAAAAACATTGCGATGGCCCAGGTGGTGCTGGCAAGCCCAGGCGAATATCTTCTGCATGTGTGGTACTGCTCTCAGTCAGGCTCTGAGGAGATCAGTGGCTTCCCTAAGAAGGTTGTATGCTTTTGATGGGCAATCTTGAGTGATTTTCCAGGTTCAACAAAAATAGAAACAAGTGGGACTTGCCTGAGGGTGCCACACACAGGCGTTCTCCCACCCCTCACTAAATGAGCACCCACAAACATAAAAGTCTTAGGGTGCCACAAGCTGTCATTGGGGGTAATGGGAAGAAGCTTGACCACGACGACAAGGACGATGACAACGTGAAGAAGAGCGATGGCCACAACAGGAAGAAGCGCGACCACGACGACTAGGATGACGATTCCAACGCGCAGAAGAGCGACGGCCACATCTGGAAGAAACGTGACTACAGTGACGAGGATGACAACGACAAGAGCACGCTGGCTGCTTTTTTCAAGTGGGAAAATATGTTTGGTAATAAGAAGTAATAACAAAATGTCCAGAAAAAAATGACAATGATACTTTTTCTTTGCACTTAAAAGATTTTGGCAAGCCAAAAGTCTTCTGTGGCTTCATGGTCATCAAGATGAATGGCCACCCACTGGCCAGGAGCACAGTGGAATTGAACCAGGTGTTCAGAAAAAAGAGGCACTGCCTGGTTTTTTGACCATGCCTGAAAAATGTACAGATTCTGAACTAAAAAAATGAAATTTGTACAAAAAATGCAAAAAACATGAAATAAAATTGTGTGCAACAAGATGAAAAAAGAAAAAAAAAGAAGATTTATTAAAAAAAAAGTTGTCAACATCAATAATTCTGATAAATCAAGTGGATGGTCTCTGGCTCAACTCCAACTTCTGGGTCAAAGTTGAAGCCACAAGAAAGGAAAGTATTGTGTGGGAGTTGTGTGTGTTGGTTAGTTTCATGTTTTTTCTCCCACCAGTGGACAAGCAAATTCTGGTGGTGAACTTCAAGAATTTTGCCAATCCAAAGGTCTTGAAAACAGTTTGCCTCACTTTCATCAGGGTGAATGGCCACCCAGAACCCAGGGGTCATGGTGAAATGCATTGCATATTGAAGATTCCTGTGGGAAGAAACCTAAACATGAGCTTTGGAAAAATGAAAGTGAAGGTGGTTGAAAAGGGTGGTAATGATGAAGTTGGAGTCTTTTAGCCAAGCATGTTGAGGATGCCAATAAAGATTCTTGCCAGTAAAATGATTGATCAGGCCAGCTAAGTACATGGTGTAACAATGATTAAAATGCATCCAACTTTTGGGTAAAGGGTGGTGTGAGGGCAAAAGAAGTGGGTTGGAGTAGTTCTAATTGCTTTTCCTTTTTTATCTCCATTAGCTTTTATTGTGCTTATTGAAGACAGTCAAGACTGTTCAAAAAATGCTCAGGCCTGAAAGCAACAGGCGCGCGGATACGCCCTGTTGGCAACAACTGTACAGCAGGAACGGAATCACTGTTTGCGGAATTCGAGAGAAGCGTCATGGATGCGTGCCCTTTCACACTGGAGCTTTGAAATCGACACCATGTTGGTGTGTTTTGAATCACCAAGGTGTTTTATTGTTTGGTGTGTTGATGCACCGGCCTCGGGAGAACCTTCTTTAAAATGGCCGGGATCAAAGCCTCATCAGCAGCTAAACAGCCAACACAACCAAACAAGCTACTATTCTAGCAGACAGAATGAAGCTCTCGGTGATCGTCCTGTTCGGCCTTCTGGCTTTGGTCTTCATCAGCTCAGTGCGAGGTACTGAGTGCTCCTTCCCCGCTTTCTGCTTCGATTCGCTTGTTGACGTTTTTTCTGACCGAAACCAGCTTGTCAGTCCGACGATGATGACGAGTCCAAGTGCTACTGGAAGTGCGTCAAGGTGTGCAAGGGAGATAAGCCGTCTTGCCCCTCCACCACGACCAAGGACTGGAAGACCACCACCCATGAGCACTACCCCCCGAAGACCACGACTGAGGATCACTACCCGCCCCACACCACGACGGAGGACTACAAGACCACCACCAAGGAGTACTACCCACCCAAGACGACCAGCGAGGAGAAGACCACTACGCAGTACTACCCGCCCAAGACCACCAGCGAGCAGAAGACTACCACCCAGCACTACCCGCCCAAGACCACAACGGAGGACTACAAGACCACCAAGGAGTACTACCCACCCAAGACTACCACCAAGGACCACAAGTGTGCCAACGGCCAGCAGCCCGACGCCCAAGGATGCTGCCCGCGTTGGATCGCCAACGGCTTCTACTACCCTGATCAGTTCAGCTGCTACCCCGTGTCTACCTCCGTGGGCGTCAAGTACGCCGATGGCCACAAGTGCCTGCCTGATGCCTACGGCGTCTACCCCAGCGCCGGTGATTACTGCCCCGACTCCTCCAACTGCTACCCTGCCTGCGATCGCTGGTAATCAAGCTCAGCGTGACCAAACGTGCAACGCCCGCACATACTGGGCCATAGTATAAGACCCCGCCAAAAATTTACATTAAATTTTGTAAACACCTCTGCACGATCATGCGATGTGATTCTCAAATCAGGTCGGACAGCCAGGCAACAGGCTTGACACCAGCGCTTGCGTCCTGTTGGTACGTGTAGGTGCGCACGTAGTTGAATTGCCAGTAGGCCTCCTTGAACGCCTGCACAGCAAGAATGACGTAGAGTGAGCACAATCGGCGGTAATTGAAGAACACAAGGGAAGGGCGAAGGCGGTCGCGGTACCGATGGATTGTTGCGCACAAAGGTGGTGCAGTTGGCGGCCTGCGCGCTGCAGGAAGCGAACTGACTCCACACGGGGCCAGCCCAGTCGCCGCAGAAGGTCAGGTTGATGACGATGGTGTGATTGGCGAAGTGAGTCTCTGGACAGTTGGTGCCCAGCGGGAAGTAGGCAAAGGGCATCGACCAGCGGGTCGGATTCGGCGTTCCGGCCGACACATCACTGTGTTTGCCATGCCGTCATCCATCAGTCAGCACGTTTTGTGTTGCAGTGGTCATGTTGTAGGAGGTCACGTACCTGGGGATGCTGGACCTGTTGAAGAACCAGACACGAATGAAGGAGGACGTCCACTCTGTGTTTTTGTTGGATGAGCAAAAGCCGTTTTTTGTTGTGTGTTTTTTTCGTGTTTCATTCTTTATTTCTTTATTTATTAATTTTTTATTTTATTTTATTTATTTTTTTGCATCAGGTGAGCAGGATTGTACCCATCGCATAAACGCCGCCCTGACCCGCGTTGAAGGGAGCGCCGTAGGAGTTGGACTTGACCTGCACGCCACAGCCCTGATAACCACAGCCACCAAAGATGAGTTGTTTTCGTTGGAGAGAATCTTCAGGTGTGGCCTGCGCGACGTACGCTGGAGCTGGAGCAGTTAGGCGTAGTGTAGTTGCCCGTCATAACGCTGGCCACATCGACGTTCTGCATCGCGCAGCCGGTTGAGGTGTGGAGCGTGGATGCGTCCACGGTCGAGGTGTGCACGCCCTCGATGATATCTGATGAAGTGGAGCAGGCGCAAAGGTCTCAGAGCTTTGACTTGGTCTTCATGCAGGACAGCGAGGTCGACATACCGATTTCACCAAAGGTGGGCCAGCCCATCGGGCTGTACGTCCACCATGCAGGCCAGGTTCCTGTGATGTCCAACAGGGGTTAAGGGTGATGAAGAAGAGGGAAATTATATGATGAGGTAGTGTCGTGTTCTTGTCGTACCGCATCCGGTGGGCATGTGCTCGACGTCGGCGAGGAAGAGTCCCTTGTTGAAGAGCTTCTTGGACTCGATGCGCACCGAGTCGCGTCCACGCGCGCCTTCGGCCACCACATTGGTGGTGTCGGTTTGAAGCACGACTTGCTTGTTCGAGTTGACAAAGGTCAGGTTCCGGGCTAAAGAGGCACAAAGCTAAGTTAGTCTCAACAACTCCGGAGCGAAAGCGGGATCCCGCGCAGGCGAACCGACTGCGGTGGTGTAGTTGACGTAGTTGACGAAGCCGTGGGAGTAATCGTTGTTTGTCATGAAGTTGAACTTGTCGAAGAAGTTGTCCCCCTGAGCTTCCCAGTCGAGCACGTAGCCACTGTTCGCCACGCCAGCGGCGACTGAGAGAAGGAGAAGGAAACCAAAGACGGACCGTTGCGGCATCATGATGCAGAAGAGCAGGGTTGTGGAAGTTGTATCGCCCGCAGTGCTGCGAGGCGAACCCGGTTGTTGTGTTAGGGGCTCGATTAATGTTGGACGGACCAATTGCGTTGTTGCTGTCAAGCATGTCAGTAAGAATGCCAAACATTCATTCCTCAAATTTTTACTAAGATGGAACATTCCTCAGGAGGTGGACATTCTGGGAGCTTGGGCGCGCCACGTGCGTTAGGATGGTTTGGCTTTTGGGCTGGCAGGCACATCGTCACAGTTTCCCACGCCCCACCCGCCTAAACTTGCAGCAACTTGACGCCACCTCGACACTTTACTCTTCTCGTCCTCCCGCCACCGCACACGCCTTTAGCACATTACAGCAACAGAGGCGTGCCACAACCGAACCTCTTCTCTCGACTTCTTTGTCTGTATTACCGTTGCTTCCACCACATCCTTCAGTTTAACCTTCGTTTCGCCTCGCCCTGCCTGACGGACTTCTCGTGAACACCAGCCTGACCACCACGCCTGTGCACATTCAAACCTGCAGTAAGAGGACAACCGACAACCGTTTGACACATACGCAAAGAGTAGCACGATGGAAAGCGACATGATCTTCCTGCTGGGCTCGAAGAAGATGCAGCCCGCGGCGGCTCGTCGCAATCGTTCCTCGTCGCTGCCTCTGCTCAAGATGGGCTACCTTCCGTCCTCGCCACTTGGTTCGGCCTTCCTCTCGCCGCCCAGACGAGGAGGATCATTCTTCGGCAGCTTGGACCACAGCACGCTGGCGAGGGTTCATGACGACGACGTTCCGTTCCCTTCTCCCACGTTCGTGTAAAAAGCCTGTGCCTCGACGTCAGGGCCCTTAACCACAAGCCCTGTAGTACTCTGTGCGACAGAGAAAAGGGAGAGACATTCTGTACAGACCTTTTTGTCCTCTCGTGAACATAGCAAATACACTCTTGTACACTACGAGCCTTGGTGTTTGCTGTCCACCACCCCGCCAACAACGCTCCCTTGAGTGAAGGGGGGGATGAAGTTTTTCCTCAAAGAAATAAATAAATAAAACGTACGAGAGCAAGCCCCCACCAACCGGCAGAGTAAAAGGGAAGCGGCCAGGTGATAGCGTCATAGGCTGGGGTTCACTGATTCAGTGGTGGTATTTCACGGTCGGATCAGCTCAAGACTGTCCTCCCACCTATTCTACACCTGAGACGTTGATATCGTAATCGAAGTAGCCCATCAACAGTGATGGCACCCTCACCGCACCCCCGACCACAACAGCAAGAACAACGCCAGCATAACCCCTTGTCGCTCATCGTTTCGACAGTTTGTGGGATGAAGTGGGAAGGGTGGGAAGGAACCAAGAAAATCTTACAGGCACAACACACGTCGACACGCATTCCCTTTTTATCCTTTGGCCACTCAAAGGCGAGCATAACCGTGGTGGCGACAACAGAGGCAGTAGATAAGGCCAAGGCACAGGGCTCCCAAACAACAAAGGCCAATAACGCCGCCCACGACAATCCCGACGATCGCCCCAACGCCAAGCAGCGCCTCGCCGATCTCCTGCTCTCGCAGAACGTCAATTTCCTTTACCTCCAGCAAAGCACAAAATGCTGGCGGTGTCGTAAGGCGTACGCTGGGGCAGAGGTTGTGCGTGTAGTACTTGGCTTGGCATGACTCCGGCCGCTTACAGTCCTTCTCCGTACAGGGCAGGCACTGGCCCTTGTCGTCACTGGACCCGCACCAACCACAGCTGTCGCTCTACACGTAAACAGTATCTGGTCAGCACATGGACGCTTCATTGTGCACAAGTGAAGCCGCGGTGGGGAGGTTACCTTGCACTGGTGGCAGTTTGTGGCCTGCGCGCAGTTCACAACAGCTTCGCTGCTGGCGGCCAACTCTTGGCCGAACACAACGAGAACGGCCATGCTAGCCAACACAAGGAAGAGGCAGATAGATGGGCGGAGGAGCATCACGCTGTCTTCTACTGTAGTTGTGTTTGTAACTGAATGATTGCGATGATGAACATGGCTCAAGTCTATCGGTGGCCGCCCGAACGCGCCGCCCGAAAGCAGGGCAGACTGAGGGTTTCATCCCCAGCTCTCGAAGGAAATCCCGCGAGTCCACACGAGCCCACGAGGCTCCAGTCAGGTGAGCTGCATGGAACAACATCATGAAGTGGTAGTGGAGACTTCCAAATGCAGTTGTTTCCCATTGATTGCACATCAGTCATCACTCAGCCGCGGCCGGGCTGACCGCAGCTCCGGCTGCGCTTTCGGGTCGCGCGAGGGTCAAGAGTCGCTTCAGGACGGTGACCTGCTCGTTGAGCATGGCTGACGTCGCGCGCTCGCGCGCCAGTTGCTCGGTGAGCTGCTCGGTCGTGGCCTGAAGCTCGCGCGTGTGCTCCTCCTTCTGGTCCAGCTTCTCCTGGAGTCGGTCGAGTTCGTGGGCCTTCTCCTCAACCATCTGCTTGGTCACCTCCAGCACGCCGCGCATGTCGTCCAGCAGCCGCTGCTGCTGTCGGTCGTCCAACACGGTCCAGCCGTCATCGTCGTTGCCGTGGTGGTGGTGGCCTCCGCCGCCGGTGTGCTGCGTGCCGTTCATGAACTCGCGCAGGCGGCGGTCGCGGTCGCTGAGAAGCTGCTTGGACTCGCGAATGGTCTCCTCCCTCTGGGCGAGCGTCCGGCGGAGCTCCTCGACCTCGGCTTCGCGCGCTTCTGCCGCGAGCCGAGAGCGCTTGCACTCCTCCTCGGCAACACGCACGCGCTCGACGAGTTCGGCCTCCCGAAGGCGCTGCTCGTCCAAGCGCCGCCGGTGCTCCGCGAGCTCGTCGGCATCGCGCTGGAAGCGTGCGATGAGCCCGCTCAGCTGGCCCTGCACTTCGGTCAGCTGACGTCGAATCTCCTCCTTTTCCCGCTCATTTTCATCCCGTATGCGCTGCGCGTTGGCAGCAGCGACGGCGGCTTCAGCCGCCACGCGCTCAGTCTCTTGCTGAAGGGCGGCGTTGCGCGCGCGAAGCTCATCGGCTTCGGCGGCAGCCCGACGCGCCGAGTCCTCGGCGCTGCGCTGGAGCTCTTCCACGCGCGCCTCACGTTCCTGCAGTAGCTCCCGGAGCTCAGCAAGCTGAGCTTCATCTGCCTGCCGCTTCTGCGCATCAACGTCGTTGTCACGCGCGGCGGCTTCCACCGCTGCGTTGGCAGCGGCCTCAAGGCGCGCACACTCTTCCTCCCGCGTGTGAAGGGCGGTTCGCAGCAACTCGCACTCACGTCGCAGGGCGTCAGAGTCGGCTTCGGCAGCGGTCCGGGCCCGGGCAAGCTCAGCCTCCAGCCGGCCAGTCTGCTCTTCCGCGCGGTGCAGCTCCTCGCGCATGCGCCGCATCTCGGCCTCGTCCTCCTGCTTCCGCGTAGCTTGCTGTTGTTGCTGTTGCTGCTCGCGCGTGTCGCGGAGGAGGGCGCTCAGCTCGTCCAGCTCGGTGTGTTGCCGGTCAAGCTCGCGCTGGAGCGAGTCCAGGCGCGCGTCGCGGTCGGCCACAGTGGCCCGCAGGTCGGCTTCGGCCTGACGCCACTCGGCTTCGCGCGCTTCTAGCGTCTGCTGCCACCGCTCGCGCTCGCGCTGGTCGCGCCGGCTTCCCTTGTTGGAGCTGCGCACGACCTCCACTTCGGTGCCGTTCTCGCCGACGGCGGCGTCAGGCGCATCGTTTACGACAGGGGCGGCGGACGCGGCGGCGCTGGGCGGGGCAAGCTCCTCGACCGGGTAGAGGCCGAGGTCGGTGGGCAGGTTGTCAAAGTCGATGTCCTTGAGGCAGATGGAAAAGTCGACCAACGCCAGCGGCGCCAGGAAGCCCACGAAGAAGTCGTAGTCCTCCCTCACGCGGAACAGTGCGCAGGGCTCGTACCTGGCTCTAGCCTGTCAGATGGCGCGCTGGCGACACATCAGGAGGTAGAGAGGTGCGCACCATTTGGCGGTGATGTCGGCGCGGTCGGCGACGAGCATGCGCATGTACTTCTCCAGCTTCTTCTCGATCAACGCAAAGCGGATCCACGCGCGGCCTCGGCCAGCTGGTGTGCGCACCTGCACGATCGTGGTGGCGGAGGTGAGCGCCTACAAGTTTGGGTGGTTGTAGCCGGCTGGCTGGAGGCTGCCTCACCTGAGAGAGGGCCACCACGTTCTCGATGGAGTGACTGGCCGGCCCGTGTATCCTGGATTCATCCCATCGCGAGGTCTTGTAAGATTGGTGACGTGGGCCACGAGGGGTGAGGAGGGGCACGTACTTGGTGATGTTCTGTATAAAGTCCCAGTAGTACTTCTTCCTGCCCCAAATCGTGTCTGCTAATCGCGATCAAAGATTGAAAGGAATGGGGGAAGCAAAATGGGCGCACCTTGCAGGCCGTGAAGAAAGGCCTTCTCCACGACCAAACAAAATCGCTCGAGCTGGGGACTAATATCATCTATGCAATTGTTGCCTTCGGTAAGCAGGCCCAAGAGCAGCTTTACTGACACGCGCAACTCATCCCCCAGACGTTTGCGATAGCGCTCGTGAAAATCAGCATCCATTCCAAACGTGATCTCTGCGCCACGCCTGCTTGGTGTTTGGTCCTTTACACCTTTGTCCCTGGAGATTTCGCACGCAGCTTGAAATGTTTTAAAAACATTTTGAAATAGTTTCAAATTTTAGATAGTCGAGAACTCATCAGCCGTTGGCTCTGGTAACGAAAGCTCTTGGGGACTGGGCGACGGCAAATTAATAGGCTTGGGCAGAAGAACGAGCAAAGAACGAAAACAACACAAGGAGCACCTCGAGTCCTGCACAGCCCACCATGTCGGGCTTGTTCAAAACGGCCAGTAAAGTATCTCCCATTTTTGGTGGCACCATAGAAGAGCCACGAGGGCAGCAGTTCCTCGTCGACTGCCTTGATGTCCTTGAAACGTGTGGTATTTACACCCCCCTCTTCTACCCCTTCTACTCAGAGCTGTTTCAGGTCGTTCTACACTTGTTTATTGCTCGGCACACTCATGCCGCCCTTGTAAACGTCACCTCTTTGTGCGCCAGTTGACCAGGAGGGGCTCTACCGCATGTCCGGCAGCAATGAGGATATCACAAACGCTCATCGCGACCTCAACAGAGGTGAGAACGCCCGCCCCTCCGCCCACGAGGAAGTTGCATGCACTCTACTCACACTCCTCCCGCCTCAGGCAAGCAAATTGATCTGGCCGCGATGGCGGCCAAGTCGGCACACACCGTGGCGGGCCTTCTCAAGCTCTACTTTCGCCAGCTCAAGCCAGAGCCACTCCTGACGTTCAACCTCTACGAGTGCCTCATTGCCGGTTCGTTCAACTTGCTGAATCATTTTAGACTCTTTTTTTTTTTTTTATACATCTTTTTGAATAATTCTCAATTTAGTTTAATTTATTATGAATTCTCTGTGGCCACGACAGCTTCACAAGAAGACGACGAGGAAGAGCGGCGACGCATTCTGTTCGGACTGCTGAGCATGCTTCCACGCACCAACTTCAAGGTGCTGACGGTGCTGATGAGCCACCTGCAGTTCGTGGTGCAGCACAAGGCCACCAACAAGATGGACGTCACCAACCTGGCCATCGTGTTCGGGCCCATCCTGCTGGGCTCGCGCAACGAGCACGTCGGGATCATCATCACGGACGTGTCCCACGTCATCCGCCTCGTGTCGGTCCTCATTCAGGACTGCGACTTCTTCTTCCCCGACAAGCACGTCGAGATCGTCGAGCCCAAGTCCGACTCCCCGCCGTCCAAGAAGAAGGACAAGGACAAGAAGAAAGAGAAGGAAAAAGAGAAGGAAAAGGAGAAAGAGAAGGAAGAGGCCAAAGACTGGGACAGCGAGGCTGAGAAGAAGCGGCGCGCGAACAACATCAAAAAGTTCAACCAGGAGTGGACGCGGCGCGCCGAGGAGAGCGGCCCAGCAGCGCAGGAGGCCCAGGCCTCGGCCAAGAAGAGCAAGAAGGAGCGAAAGCAGGAGCAGGCCGAGCGCAAGGAGCGCCGGGCCAAGCAGAAGCGCATCAACGAGCGATGGCAGCGCATGGGCATCGCCGGCTCGCCTCTGCTCGGGCGCAGCAACGGCAACGGCAGCGGCATCGGGAACAACCCGCAGCGGCGCGAGGCGCAGATGCGGGAGAAGGAGCGGCTCGAGGGCCTCTACTCGCAGCGCAGCTCGCGCGCCGTGCAGCGCATCACCGTCAACGAGTTCCTCCAGGAGCGCGCCAGCCGGATCAAGAGCGGCGCCTACACCTACGAGGAGCTCCAGGCCTGGAACCTCGCCCTCGACCAGTACCACCACAACCAGTAGTGATCTTCTGTGGATGGAGTATAGTAGAGAGGGATGGAGTAAACCTTTTACTTCATCCCTTCTTCACACAAACAAACAAAATGGCGCGCCTTGGGTGGCAAGAGAGACGGGGGACACAAAGGCCTGAACACAAGAGTAGATACAAGTTACTCTGCGGCCGTAGCGTACCCAGGTCGCGTTCACGAGGCAAAGTGGAAACCATTTCTTTACCAGAATTATTATTTATGTACAGCCGCTGCCCCTCGTGTCGAATTAATCACAAAGATGGACCGAAGCATGTGTACAAGGCGCACCACAAGAAAAAGTTGCAAACCATCATCGATAAGGCCGCTGCGAAGCTGATCTCTCTGAACATCCAACAGCATCTTCTGTCTCCCTCTGTCCGCCCTGAATCCAAATGGAAGGAACTGGAGAAGAGCTATTGGTGTTGGTTTTGTGAAGAGGAAATCGATAACTCTGCAAACCAATTCTTCTGGTACCCTCCACTCGCTCAACAGCGGCCTCGGCTTCAGCACATACTCATCATGAACCCATCCTGTGCAGCGAAGCGGTGGTGAGACACTTGGCTACGCGGCAGCACCACGACACGGTTCACGTTTTCTGGCGCACCACCGGCGCGCCCGCAAGCGCCAAAGACCAGTTCCTCTTGAGCCTCACGCAGTTGGAGCAAGTACAGACCCTGTCGAGTGCTCAGCTTTCCTTCATCGTTGCTGCGTTAACAGTTTGTTTGTTTGTTTGTTTGTTTGGGTGCTTCTATAGTTTGAAGAGGCGTGCCAGAAGGCGCTTCATCAACACACCGAACAAAGCGAACGCCAGCGGCGCACCGAAGAAGAACATATCCAATCCATCCTTTCTGGACATCTTTCTCCCTCTCCTCCTGTTCCTTCAGCTCCTCCGTTCTTGAGCTCCTCCAGCCCTTCCCCTCTTTTTCAAGAACCCCTCCCCCTCCCGGTTCCACTTGTGTTTCCTTCATCAGGCCGCACTGGTCAGCCCAACGGCCTCCGCGGCAGCGTGAGCGGCCAACCACCACCACCACCGCTGTTGAGACGGACCGCGATCGCCTATGGCGAAAGTACAGCCGACACACCACTTGCATCCACCATTTGGTCACCCCATCCAGCACTTTGCTGACCTCTGGCCACAATCACACACGCCAGACCTTACCGTGATCGCTGTGCCCGAACTGCGCGAAGGCGAGGGCAACATCCACACCGGCGCTCGCCCGCCATGGCTGAGTGATGAAGGATGTGCCTCTTCTTCTTCCTCCTCTTCGACCCAGCTCGGAATGGCGACTCCAGCAAGTCAAGCGCTCTCGCCCAAGGAGGAGCTGCGCCGAACGCTGGACGAACTGCGGGCTGCTCAGGCGGCCAAGAAGAAGGCGAAGAACCCAAATCGAGTCGGCGGATGGTACGTCGAACTCAAGCGAAGACGAGAAGCTGGGTTGGCCGAGCTGGAGGAGAACGGTACCTGGCGTTCAACCCCAGTTCAGTCCCTTTCCTATGCTCGTGCTCATCCTGAAGACGCGGTTTTGAGGAACAGAGCGGGAATGGCTTCCCTCTTTCGGCGGCGTGTGGAGTGAAGGCCCGCGCAGCATGCACGCGCGCAAACACCGAGCCCGTGCCGATGGGAGGGACCGTCCTTCCCGTACGGCTCCTTCAACCACGCCTTTTGGTCGTAATCATCACACATGAGGGCAATGGTGGTCCAAGTTTGTATCCTTTTGTTTTATGTCCCTCTTGTACGTGGAAAAAAAAAGAAGAGAAAAATGGCTGGACAGCTGCTTGAGATCACGCGAGCTCATTTGCCGCCCCACACCTGCACACCGCCAAAGGCCCCTCGAATGTTAGCGCGCGCAGGTGCTTGTGGGGAGGGCGGGAGGGATGCGTACGGAGCCCCAGAAGGAGGCGGAGGCCTTGCGTCGTTGGTTGATTCGTTCGACCTCCTCCGGCGTGAACTGCAGGACGGTCGAGATGACCGGCAGAAGCGCATCGTGCTCCCCCGTCTCCATGTACTTGACGACGATGTTCTTCAGGTAACTGCAGCATCGCAACACGTACGCGGTCGTGTGCGTCAGACCAGAGGTCACACCCAGGCCGGGGAAGGAGCCACAAACACACACGGGAGACGTACTCGATGTTGGCGGTCTCGCGCTTCCGGGAGCGCTCAAACTCGCGGATCTCGTCCTTGAGGACCTGCTCCTGCATGAGCAGCAACTTCGTCGTGTGCTCTGCGTCGGCCAACGCCGACCTCAGCTCGTCTATCTCCACCTTCAGTCGCTGCAGCTCCTGTGTGCATACGCCATTAATCACAATTTTAATTTCAGTATTTTAAATAATTTCAGAATAAATCGTTTCGGAAAATGTACTTCGCGGTGAGCGGCCTTCATCTGATTGTAGAGGACGTTGCCCGTCGGTCCGCGCTCGAGCTCGTCCCTGCGCAGTCGGCATCATGATCAGCATCAACACCATTGTTTTCATCGCCGAACAAACACGTCGAAGCGCACCTCATGGGCTTGACGGCGGCGCCCATGTCCTCGGCCAGCGAGACGGACGAGGGCGACCGCGAGACGCCCGGCGAGATCATACCCGGGCCCGTCGAGGACATGGGCACCGACGAAGAGGAGGAGGTCAACGAGATCGACGACGAGTTGTAGAGCGGCTTGACCCCGTTCATCCCGTTGAGCAACTTGATGCGCTGCTCGAGGACCTTGATCTCCTTGGTCAGCTGCGCCTCGCGTTCTTGCCTCTCCTTCTGCGCCGCCTGCGCCCTATTTGCGTTTGTATCACGTCAGCTAATCTCCCCGCCACGTCAGCAGGCCCCGTCAGCACGCTATCGTCGACGTACGCATCCTGCTCGGCCTGGAGGCGCTCCTCGAGCTCGGCCAGGCGGTCGGCGTTGGCCTGCCGGACGCGGTCGAGCTCATGCTGGTGGTCGTCGAGCGCTCGACGGTGGCGGGCCTCGCGCTCGGCCAACCGCTCCTCCCACTCGCGGTTGCGCTGCCGCAGCTCGGCCCGCACGCGCTCGGTCTCCTCGAGCTCCGCCGCGTGCCTGCGCTGCAGCTCCGCCAGCTCGGCCTGGAGGGCGGCGGCCGCGCGCTCGTGTAGCCGCAGCTCCTCATTCTCGGCGCGCAGGCGGTCGACCTCTTGTCGCAGCTGCGAAGCCTCCTGCTGGAGCGTGCCCACCATCGCGGCCCAGTCTGACGCGGCGGCGATGTCGGCGCCTTCGGCCTCCGTCGTCGTTTCCTGGGCCTCTGGGCCGTGCGCGGTCGCGCTGCCGTCTTTCTCGCCCGCCTCGTGGGTTTCGGTGCTGGTGGCGGCCCGCCGGTCGACGACGGGCGAGGCCGCGGTCAGGACCGAGGCCGAGGCCTTGGACTGGATGGCGGACTGCGCGCGCAGCTTGTACGACCTGAACTCGGCCTTGGTGTCCTCGAGCTCCTGCGTCACCTGCCCCAGTTGGGTTTGCTGTACGCCCGTCGGGATTAGAACGAGGTCAGATCGGCCGAATAGGGAAAGAAAGGACGTACGAGCTCCTTCATCTTGTCCTTGTAGACCTGGGCGGCCTTGCGGAGCTGCTGAAGGAACTCGTCGCGGGCCTTGGCCTTTACCTCGACCGTAACGCGCTTCTCCACGTCGGCCTTTTCTTCCTCGGCGCGCTGGGCGGCGGCCTCGAGCTCGCCACGAAGGGCCGTGAGCTCGTCCTCGCGCGCAGCCAGCTTCTGGCGCATCTCTCCGACGTGCTTCTCGGCCAGCTTGAGCAGGTCCTTGAGCTTGCGGATCTTGGCCTGCGTGGCCGCGCGGCCTTCGCGCTCGCGCTCGCGCTCGGCCTTGACGTGCTCGAGCGTGTCGAGCACCTCCTGCCGGTCGCGCTCGACGCGGGCCAACTCGTCGCACTGCCGCTCCTCGGCCTCCTTCATGAGCTTCTTGATGTGGCCCAGCTGCTCCGTGGCGAGCCGCTGCTCGGCCAGCCCGCTCTGCATCTCCTCGACGGCCTTCCGGTGCCGGTCCTTCTCCTCTTCGAGTCGCTGGTTGAGCTTGTTCCGCTTCTCGACCTCGCCCTTGATCTCTTCCCGCAGCTTCTTTTCCTTGTCCTCCGAGTTCTTCTCGATCTCCTTGAGCTGCTTCTTGAACATCTCGATCAGGCTCAGCAGCTTGCTCTCGTTGTCCTTGACGGCCTTGTACTGCGTGTCCTTTTGCATCATCACCTCCTGGAGCTTGGCGAGCGTGTCGTCCGCATGTCGCTTCTCCTCGGCCGCCGTGTTGACCTTGCTCAGCAATTCCTGAGGATGACACGAAGCCACGTCAGCACACATCAGCAGGCAAGTACGAAGGAGGGCACGAACCTCCTTCTCTTCGCGCAGCTTGCGGATGAGATCGTCCTTGTCGGTGAGAGCCTTGTCGTGGCGCTCGTTGAGGTCCTTGAGCCTGCTGCGGAAGGCGTCCTTCTCGCGGGTGATGGCCTGTTCGGCCTCGTCTTGGGTCTGCGTCAGCCGTTGCTCGGCGTCCGCCAGTCGCGTCCGAGCGGTGTCGAGCTCCTCGCTCAGCCGGCGGGCGTCGTCCTCAGCCCGCGCTGCGGCCCGCTCCAGCCGTTCGCGGTCGTCCTTGGCCTTCCGGACCAGCTCGCGGGCCTTGGCCTTGAGGCGCACGATGCGCTCCCGCAGGCGCTCGCGCTCCTCACGCTTGTGCGCCAGCTCATCGTCGCGCTGCTGGAGCTCAGCGCGCAGGCGGGCCACCTCCTCTGGCTCGACCTCGGGCTGCGCGGCTGCGCTGTCCGGGGCGTCGCCATCAGGCACGGGTTCGTCGGACGTGGGCGTAGCCCCAACGGCCGCGGCAGCGAGCTCTTGAGGGGCGTCCCGCAGCCGGGTGCGTTCGCGCTCGAGGTCGTCCCGCTCCTCGCGCAGTCGCTCGCGGTCCTCGTGGACCTCATCTCGCTCGCGTTCCAGCTTCTCGCGGTCCTCGTGGACCTCGTTCCGCTCACGCTCCATTTTTGCACGCACTTCCTCGATCTGTCGGCGCTCGCCGTTGAGCCGTTCTTGCTCGTCGTCCAGGCGCTTCCGGAGCTCCGCAGCCTCGTCTGCGGCGCCAGGAGGGACCGCCTGCTCTAAGCTGCTCAGCTGGGCGAGCTGCTCTTCCAGCTCGGCGATCCGCGCGCGGGCGGCCTCCAAGAGGCCCGCTTGGTCGCTGTCGCTAGGTTGAGCCTCTGCCTTGGCGCCTCCTTCCTCTTCGTCGGGCTTCTTTTCCTCTTCTTCTTCACCAGACGAAGCGACGGCGTTGATCTGCGTCTCCGGTGGACGCGCGTCGAGGCGTTCCTGAAGTTCGCCCGCCAGTGCGGCCTTGCTCTCGGCCTCGCGCTGCCATTTGGCGAGCTCTTGCTTGAGCTGCGCGCTCTCCTCGCCCAGAGTCTGTACAAAGGGAGAGGTCGGCGACTGATTCGCGCGCGCGTGCGCACAAACCTATCAAGCAAAGACGCACCTTGGCCTCGTTGCGCATGAGGATGAGGGTGTCGTGCAGCCCCTGCAGCTCGACTTCCTTGTCCTTCTGCATCGTCGACAACTGGTGCTCGCGCTCTGCCACGGGCATCGACGTCGTCATTAGCCACGAGATCTGATGCGAGTGGGCACAAGAACATCTGGTGGGTGGAGCGATGTACCGGCCAGTGACTCGCGCGCCTTCTGGAGGTCTTCGCTCAGCTCCTGCGTCTTGGACTGGCTGTCCTCGAGTTCGCTGCTCAGCTCCTGCGTTGATGGCGCCCACAACACGATCGTGAATTGAGGATCCATCTAGATGAACGAGATGACGGGAGCGCACCTTGATGCGGCGCTGGCCGGCCTCGAGCAGCTCCTGCTGGGTGTCGCGCTGCTTGGCCAGCTCGCGCTCCAGGGCGTCGACCTTCTCCTTGTGCGCAGCCTCCATTTCGGCCTTGGCTTGCGCTTCGTCCTCGCCCAGTCCTGCGTGTGGCGCCGCCGTAAGTGAGTCAGCCGGCCCAGGCAAGGGCCCATTGGAAAGCCCGCAGGATGTACGCTGGAGCTCAGTGGCAAGCCGCTCGACCTGCGCAGCCGACTTGGTCTCAAGCGCGGCGAAGAGGTCGCGTTGTTCACGGAGCTCCTGCTCGAGGGACTCGATTCGCTGCTCCTGCTCGCGCACGCGCACGTTGGCTTCGGCCCGGGCCTCGTGGGCCTTGCGTCGCAGCACGTGGGTCTCCTTGACGAGCTCGCGCAGGCGTGTCTGATAGGCCTCCTCGCGCTTGCGTTCGCGCTCTCGGCGCTGCTGCTCCTTCTCGCGCTCCTCCTCGTCGATCTCGTAAATCCCGTCACTGCCACCGTTGACGTCGTTGGCGGGCTTCTGGCCTTCGGTGACGCCAGCTTCACCGTCAGCGCCAGCCTCGTTGCTGAGCTGCTTTCGCAGTTCGGCTTCGACGTCGTTGACGCCCGGCGAAGCCTCTTCGGCGCCGTTCTGGGCGGCGTCGCCTGACGAGGGCGGGGCGAGACCGAGATCGGCGTTGAGGATGGCCTCGTCCTCCTGCTCGCGCTCGGCCAGCTTGGCCTTAAACTCATTTCGCTCTTTGACGATGCGCTTGTAGGCATCAACCAGCTCTGCATGTATGTGCAGCGTCAGGTATTTACTTTTCAAAAGTGGGTCAAGTGCAGCACGAACCAGAGATCTTTTCGTCTCGCTTCTTGACAGCGATGGCCTGTTTCTTCACGAAGTTGACCAGCTCCTCTCTCGATGCTGTGTCCAGCGAAATACGCATGGGCGTCTACAATAGCGAAGTTGTGAACAAGGACGTGAGTGGTCCCAGCAGCACCACAAAGGCAGGGCAGTGGGAGGCCCGTGTGGGGGTACGTTGTCTGCAGCGGGCGAAGCGGCAGAGGTCGGAGCAGCTGGGCCTGGGGTGGCGGGTCCAAGCGAGGGGAATGGTGGGGGCGTCCCCGGGGTCGTGGCCGCCGCATCTGTAGAGGAACGAAGGGCGTGGACGGGTGAAGCCACCGCTTGCAGAGCGCCTTCGATGCCCGAAGGCAGATTTTCGCCCACCATGTTTGTCACATTGGACTTCAATTTGTTATACCACGAAGATGACATGCTGATCTAGATGGGATCCTGTCCCTCCCACGAGGGAGAAGATGTTGGCTCTTGCTTGCCTCGTTCCAGACCAAAACCTGTCGGGAGTGGCTGCTGGCGCACGGCCTTCTCGCTCCGGTGTTTTCTTTCGCTTGTTCTTTTCCTGCGGCTTTTTTTCCTTCAATTCACGAATTAAAAAAAAAACAAAAAAAAAAACAAAACTAACAAATGGAGGAGGCAACAGGCGAGCGAGCGACTGTGCTGGCAGGACTTGGGTGTCCGATCCTAGACATCAAGGCGGCCGTGCCAGAGGAGTTTTTGTCCGCGTGTGTACTGCGCTGCCGTCTCTGAACTCCTTGAGCTTGCCTCACGCAATGTTGCGGTGCAGGCGGGGACTGACGCTGAACTCATTCGGGCTCTCGCGTGATGGCCAACAAACGCTTAGCTTGTACGCATTGAGCGCTTTTTCATCTTGTGATTGGAGCTCTCACTTCGGCTCGTGCAGGTACAACGACGCCGTCAACAGTGGTGCGAGCATCCAGTACATCGCGGGCGGATCCACTCAAAATGTCATACGGGTGGCTCAGGTTGGTTCCTGCTACTCCTGCAAAATGCTGCGCCATTGCTGACTGATGACATCACAGTGGCTGCTGGGCGACGAACACCGGAGCCTGTTTGTGGGCAGCGTGGGCGACGACCACTTTGCTGATTTGCTCCGAACAGCAATTGAGGCGGAGGGCAGTGCCGCGACCTTCTGCTACATGTCCGTTGCTGGACACTCAACGGGAGTTTGCTTGGCTCTTACTCTGGTGGGAGACAAGGCGGACAGAAGGTACGCAATGCTGTTTGCAACCCATGCCCCCAACATGGACTGATTTTGTGCCTCAGGCATCAGGTGTTCACCGCCGGTGCATCGGAGGTGTTCAAGTTGAGTTTACTCGATGAAGCTACGAAACGGGCTCTGGACCAGGCACGGTACATTTACGTGGAGTGTGCATTCCTTTCCTTCGCGGCCGATGTCGTATCCACGATGGTTCGCCAAAGCAAGACAGAGGGCAAGGCACGTAGCCACGTACTTTCGTCCTTTCTCGCCGCACAGCTGACCTTACAACTGGCGCACCAGACCGTGGTCATGAACCTCTCCAACATTTCCGTAGTCAACGTTCACCATCAGGCCATTCGCGAGCTGTTGCCTTTCGTGGACGTGGTCTTTGCCAAGGAGAAAGAGGCCCTGGCTCTTGCTACGGTGCGCCAGATCCCCAAAACGAACCAAAGGACGTTTTGTGAAGCTAATGGCTACATTTACTCTAGGCTAACGCAGTAGAAGAGGCTGCCCTTGGATTGAGTCACAGCGATAGCACAGCACCATCATCAAGGCTCGTCGTCATCACACGCGGCACTCAGCCGACGATTGTGGCTCAAAAAGGCCAGGTACGCGTCTACTCGACACCTGAATCATTCGTTTTGCTCCGTTATTGACCTTTTGTTGCTTCGGTGGGTATGTCAAGTCCTTTACGTTCCCCGTGCCGGTAGTGCCAAAGGAGAAGATTGTCGATTTCATTGGCAGCGGCGACGCGTTCGTTGGTGGCTTTCTTGCCGAGTTCATTCGTCAGCATAGGGATGCTGAAGACGACTCTCTTGCTGATGCAGCGCCCCGTTGGATGCAACAGTGTGTGACGAGTGGGCACTACGCTTCATCAGAAGTCATTCAGCATGCCGGGTGTACCTTCCCTGCTAAGCCGTCGCACTTGGCGTGAAATAAAAGCCAAGACGGTTGCTCCACGGCTCGCGTCAAGCGCCACATTAAAGCCGGCCAGTTGAAGCAACACAGTAAGAAGATGGGAGAAGGACAGTCAAAGTACGTCCTCCTGCTGTCGCTTGTCTCTGTCCCATGCCTTACCAGAAGAACAGGTTGGGTGAGGCTATTGAGAAGGGAAATAAGGACGAGGTATGCAAAGTTCTTGAGGCAAAGAAGCACAGTGCCAAGAAGCTCAATGCTGGTCTCCACTTGGCCACCGTGGCTGGCCAACCTGACATCGTTGGTGCGTTCCTTCCCCCCCCCCCAGTCTTTGGTTCCTATCGCTTTCGTTCTTTTCTCATTTCACACTCGAAACCAGAACTCTTCATTGCGCAAGGGGCCGATGTGAATTCCACAACCAGCGGGATCGAGTTTTGCAACAGCACTGCCTATTGTAAAGGGGACAACGTGACAGGTAGCTCATCCTTAGGATTGGTCCATTCGTGAGGATCTGTTCGCTCATCTTGTGGATCATGGACAGCACTGCACAAAGCCTGCTTGAGTGCAAATGCCTTTTGCATGAAGCCATTACTGAAGGCTGGAGCAGACCCAATGGCTCAGTTAGGCTTTTCCATCCATGCAGCCTTGTTTGCTTTGGTTGATGGTAACAAGTGTGGTGCAGGTGCAAGCTTCAAACAAAGGAAGGACACACCACCAAAGACAAGGTTCAAGCTCTGTCCCTGGCTTCTTGCCCTTGGTTCAGGGCTCAATTTAATTGTGTACTTATTTTGAGTTATTCTTATTGTTTTATCTGTTTTAACTCAGGTGACGCCAGCCGAATGTGTGCTCCTGGGCGATGATCAAAAGCTCAGCAAAGAGAGGTACTGAACACTCGCACATTCTCTTGCTGAACCTCTCACTAACATGTGCACAAGGGATATATGCTTGCAGATGCTGATGCTCAAGGGCCTTTCCGTGTCGTTTGCCAATGCGGTGCGCTTCAGCCGTTCCAGAAAGTGGTCCCCTCCCACATGTTGATGGCTTGAATGTACAGGAAGGAGACACCCTCTTACACTTGGCGGCACTCCGCATGCACCGAGAAGTCGGCATGACTCTTGTGGCCAAAGGTGCGTGACGTTGGCGAGACAATGACGGGTCATGATCGTCACTCACCCCTACTGTACAGGAGCCAACGTGAACTCAAGAAACAACAAGGGCCGGACGCCACTACACTGCTATGCCGAAGGAATGGCCAATCGGCTCGGTGCTTGCTTCTTTGCCTGCCTTTTTCTTGACCCCTGGCGAAGAATGACAGATCTCCTCTCAGGTCACCTGATGATCACAGAGATCAAGGATCCCCAGAATGAAGTGCGGAGAGGTAGGTGCACAACTTGCATGGTTCAGAGGGCTAACTCAATGAACTCACCATTTTCAAATGCCAATCATCAGTGGGTCAGAAGGACACATGGGGTGACCACATCAACTTCTTTGTGCGGCTCGGGGCTGATGTCAACGCTACGGATAACGAAGGCTACACGCCACTGCATATTGCATGCCTGGCATTCTCCTATCAGACCCGCTTCATCTCCTTCCACATCTCGGCGCTGGACTACGCTGAGATCTACTTCGCTGACTGCGAGATCTATAAGTACGCCCTTTCTCTGGCTAGAAGTTTCGTTTTCTTTGGAGGAACTGACTGCCCATGTAAACGACAGACGCTTTCTTGCTGCAGGTGCAGATCCCAATGCCAAGGACCGATCTGGGCATGACCCACTGGGACTCATCAAGGACCGAATCGGCTTTATCATGGCTCAAAAGGGTTGTCCCCTGTGATGCAGAGATCAGACAAGTTGACCAAGACCTGAACGGCAGATCGATTCTCGGTTTTTTGTGGTCTATGTTCCGCGCAAACGAAAACAAAAGAAACAAAAGAAAAAAACAATTTGTCTTGGCGGATCGAATCACAGCAGAGCATACTGAAAATGGAGGCCAGCGCCGTACAGCAAACGATGGAGACACAACAGCCTAAGCAGACTTCGGAGAAGCAGAACCAGAAGAAACCCGCCGAGGGCAAGGCTCTCCGAACTGGTGGAGGAAAGAAGAAGGTTCAATTCATTTTTGTAGAATTAGAGCGAAAGATCAAGTTTCTCACTTCTTGGTTTCAAGGCTGGCGTGATCTCGAGCGAGCCCATTGCAGGCGTTCGCGATTTTCCGCCTGGTACAGTCGCAAGTTACCTCCTTAATTTTTGCTTGAATCTAACAATTTGCTCAATGCAGAGGAAATGCGGAAGCGCACTTGGCTCTTCGACAAATTCAGGGAGGTTGCACGTGTCTTCTCGTTCCAAGAGTATGATGCTCCTGTTCTTGAATATGAGGAGCTCTACACCAGGTGCGTTGAGCAGCCCTTACAGGTGCGAGGTGAGGTTGCTTACTGGTGGCTTGGTCCCGAGTGCAGGAAGGCTGGCGAGGAAATTACACAGCAGATGTACAACTTCGTGGACAAGGGTGACCAGAAGGTGTCGCTTCGCCCTGAAATGACCCCTTCACTGGCCCGGCTCGTTATTCAAAAGGTGCATTCAACTCACTTCGTTCATGTCTTGAAAGACAAGGCCCTGACTATCCTCCCCCTTCTACATACATACAACGTAACAAACACACTCGCAGGGCAAGGCGCTGATGGTGCCCGTCAAATGGTTCAGTATTCCCCAGTGCTGGAGGTTCGAGACCGTCACGAGGGGCCGCCGGAGGGAACACTACCAGTGGAACATGGACATCATCGGTGTCAAGGAGGTTCGACCCTGGCCTGCCGTTTTGTCTGACCGACTCGTTTGTTCTGATGTCGTCGCCCTCGACTTGTCGTGTGTGTGCGCACAGGTGACCGCCGAGGCCGAGCTGTTGGCCGCTGTCGTTGCCTTTTTTAAGTCGGTGGGTCTGACCTCCAAGGAGATCGGCATCAAGGTCTCGAGCCGCAAGGTGATCGAGAAGATCATCGACGACCTCAAGATCCCGAAGGAGGTCTTTGCGCAGACGTGCATCATCGTCGACAAGCTCGACAAGCTCGAGAGGGCTGACGTCGTCAGTCAGCTCGGCGCGCTGGAGCCCACCCCGGTGCCCGAGGAGACGGCCAACCGGCTGATCGACACCCTGTCAGTGAAGAGCATTGAAGAGCTTGGTGCCCTCATCGGCGAGGAACACGAGGCCGTCAAGGAGCTGCGCAAGCTTTTCTGGCTCGCCCAGAGCTACGGCTACGCCGACTGGATCCAGTTTGACGCGTCGGTCGTGCGCGGCCTGGCCTACTACACGGGCATCGTGTTCGAGGGCTTTGACAGGACCGGCGGCATCCCGCGCGCCATCTGCGGCGGCGGCAGATACGACAGGCTCTTCTCCACCTACGGCGCTCGCGTACGCGGCCCACAGCTCTCTCGTCTCCTCCCAACGTTGTTTGCTCGCTCGCTCGTCACTGACTCGTGCTCGCACCAACAGGACATCCCGTCGTGCGGCTTTGGCTTCGGTGACTGCGTGATCATGGAGATCCTGGAGGACAGGAAGTTGCTTCCCACCTTCGCGCCCCGGATCGACGACGTCATCCTGGCCTTTAGCGAGGACCTCAGGCCCGTGGCCAACGAGCTCGCCATGACCCTCCGTATGCAGGGCCGCGCCATCGAGATCGTGCTGGGCGAGGGCAAGAAGCTCAAGTGGGCCTACTCCTACGCCGATCGTCTGGGCGCCGACAGGGTGCTGCTCATCGCGCCGGACGAGTGGAAGGAGCGGAAGATCCGAGTCAAGGACATGAAGGTGGGCTCCAAGGAGCAGGGCGACAACCAGTACGACGTCCTCTACGACGACTTTGTCCGCCAGCCTTGATGCAGCACCCCTCGCGTGCGCAATCAATCAGCCGTCATTGTGATTCTCTCCTACGAACTCGCACAAGGCTCGCTTGCTTTGAGTTTGTTGTTGTCCGTGGTGGGTGATCCAACAAAGTGGTTGAAGAGGGACGTTGCGCCAGCGCGGAGCTCGGGGGGTAGAGAAGGAGGAGGCGTCTGCTCCCGCGCCGTCATAAGCACACAACCGGAGCCGGAAGGAAGTCGATCGACGCACGCGCCTTTAAAAAAGCCTGGCGAAGATTGGCTGGGGATGAAGCAACCGTGGCGAGGGGCCACTATCACTTTCTTTGAAGGCAATATGTCCCAGCTGCGCTCGTTAACTCGTCGTCACCTCGGCGCAAGCTTTTTCTTCCTCGGCTTGATACACCAAAGCATTAGTTTTCGAAACACAACTTAACACAACACACAGCATGACGCTCAACATCACCGGTACCGGCCTCTTCCTTTCTTTCTCCAGGCGTAGGCCCCGGGAAGACGTCCTTAACCGCAGTCGTGTGGTGTGCGCGCAGTCATCCAAGCCAAGGACTTGCCCGCGGCTGACATTAACGGCAAGAGCGACCCGTACCGTCGTCTATCCACGTGACACACCTGTTATGAATTTCCCCATACTGAGGACGTTCCCTTCCAGGTACTGCGAGTTGATTATCAACAGCGTGAAGCACAAGACCAAGACCATCAAGAAGACCCTCAGCCCGTACTGGGGTGCGAAACCTTCTTCCCCTTTCTGCCCCCACAGCACTTGCACCAAAACGCATGCGTGCAACCAAAAAATTGGCAATGTTTTGTTTTTAAAATTAAGCTGACGCACGTGCGCCCCCGTTCCAGGCGAGACCTTCACGTTCCACCCCGCCAGCTTCAACCCCAACACCGACTCCCTCCGTATTGACATCTATGGTACGCGCGCCAGTTCTCGAGAAAGCGCTCGGCTCACTCACTGTTTCCCTTGGCCAGACTGGGATCGCTTCTCGAGCAACGATCTGCTGACGCGCAACCTGGTCCCCCTGGCCAAGTACGCCGCGGCCGGCACGGTGGAAGAGTGGATTGCTCTCAACTCGGTCAAGGGCGGCTGCCGTGGCAGCATTCAGCTCAAGGTCTGGCCCCCTCTTCTTGCCCGATTGTGCAGGCCGCGTTGCCCACCTGGTGGCTCACGCACGCGATCGTGCGCAGGTGGTCTACGGAGACGGCAAGCCGAAAGTGCCTCCCCCGCAGCCGGCCCGGTCCGTCCCGCAGCAGCAGGCGCCTCCCCCGCAGAACTACGGCGGCTACCCGCCTCAGCAGGGCTATCCTCCCCAGCAGGGCTATCCGCCCCAGCAGGGCTACGGCTACCCCCCGCAGCAGCACCAGGGCTATCCTCCGCAGCAGGGCTATCCGCCTCAGCAGGGCTATCCTCCCCAGCAAGGCTATCCCTCGCAGGGCGGCTACCCGCCCCAGCAGGGCTATCCTTCCCAGGGCGGCTACTCGTCTCAGCAAGGCTATCCTTCGCAGGGCGGCTACCCGCCGAGCGGAGGCTTCCCGCCCCAGTCCGGCGGCCTCGCGCCCCCGCCGGGGCATGGCGCCTACCCGCCCCAGCAGCCGCCCTCGCAGGGCCTTCAGCCGCCGCGCTGGACCGGCCCCACGTACGGCCTGCCGCCGGCCGAGATCCGGGAGGCCGAGGAGGCCTTCTGGCGCTACGACACCGACAGGTCGGGCACCATCGACCGCAATGAGCTCAAGCCCCTCCTCCGGTACATGCAGAAGAAGCTCTTCTTCCTTGCGTCCTCTTCCTTCCTTTTTCTTCTCCTGCTGACGAGATGGTTTTCGTGCTCTAGAGCTGTGTTTGGCAACCGCATGAGCGAAAACTTGATGGACCGCTACGCTTCTGCTCATCTCCAAGCGGCCGACCGCGACCGAGTACGTTGCGTCACGGTTTCTGTTCCAACACTCGGGGGCTACAAAGCTGACCTCTGTTCTCTTGCGCTACAGAGCGGGCAGATCGACTTTGGCGAGTTCCTCGACCTGTACAGCAAGCTCAAGCCGGTACCGTACCCTGACCTTGTTGCTCTCTGGGTGGCTGAAGGACACCAAACTCACCCTCTTCACTCTTTACTTCTTTTTCCCGTCCTTCAGATGGTGGGCGGACGACCACTCTAAACAGAGAGAAAGTGCTCCTGGCCTACAAAATAAAACACTTCATTTTATTAATTCTACTCTACGTGCAACTCGTCGGCCACAAACACGGCTGGGGATGGTCTCAAGGAGAAAGGGAGGTGGCGGGGAAGGTTGCGGGTCCCGACGGCGGGGAGGGCGACCTGAAGCGATCGCCGGCGGCCGCGGTGCCGACGCCGTTGAGGCTGGCCGAACCCAATTCGTCGAATTGGCTCGAGCTCGCCGAGCGCGCGGAGAGGCTCTGCAGCTTCTGCATCTTGCCCGTGAGGCTCGTCAGCCACTCCTGCTTCTCCTCGGGCGTGTCGAAGCAGAGCGTCGTCACATCCTTCTTGCAGGCGATGTCGATCCTGTGGTGCTGGTCGCTTTTGTCGGGCAGGTCCAGCACGGACGCCTCGGCAAAGAGGATCATGGAGACCACCTTCCACGTCGCCGGTTCCTTTCGTCGCGAAGCTGGGGGGGGGAAGAACGAAAGCGACGAATGAGCGAAAGCGAAAACGAAAGAAGCAGGTAAGAGCGAAAGCGTAGGAGCGTACAGCCAGGCTTGAGGTCCTCCGCAAGGATGAGGAGGTCAGTGAAGAGGAAAAACTGACGGCGGACGGTCTCGTCCTTGGCGAGCTCCGACACCTTGCCATCTTGCACGAGCCTTCGTCCAGGGACCATCAGCTGCACCCCGAATTTCTGTCGACCCAAGAAGAAGTCGTCACCGTTAGCCGCGTCGAGTCGAGTCGAGTCGAGGTGAGCTCCAGCCAAGCAGAGACGAGAGGAGGCACGCACCTCGGTGTTGGAGAGTCGGCTGATGATGCGGGCGATGACCTCGCGGTCCTCGTCGGCCTGCTTCCTCTCGTTGACCGAGGTGACGACGGCTTCGATCTTGCCAAAGGCCTCCTGCAGGTTCGGGTAGTCGGCGTGGGTCTCTTCGGTGTGCTTGATCAGCTCCCGCATGAGCAGCGGATATTTACAGAGGCGCTGCACGGGCTTGATCAGATAGTCTCGCAGCGTCAGCCCATTGAGCTCTGGGTTCATCGCCATTCTCTGCGTTCGCGCCACATACATCACACATTCCTCAGATTCCACCTTCAAAGGAATGCATAGAAGCGCATCAGACGACGAGAGAGTTTGGCGGACCTCCATGAAGGCGCGGAAGCGCGGGTTGGTCTTGGTGGCGTTGGCCACGGCCTCGCGCGCGGCCGCCTGGTTGCTGCAGTACTGAGAGTACATCTTGAGGTAGTCGACCAGGAGCACGAAGCAGCGGCCGAGCTCCTCGCCGTTGGTCTCCTTGACGGTCTTGGCGATGTCGTCGTAGAGCTCGGTGTTGATGTGGAGGAGCATGCTCAGGTTGGAGAAGATGGCGCCGAGCTCCTCCTTGGTCAGGATGCTCTCCTCGTCGAGCGGCGTCCGGAAGACGGTGAGCATCGTGCGGAGGTCGCTCACGTAGTCCCGCTCGGTGTTGATGATCTCGTTGATCACGCGGTTGCGCTGGCGCTGCTTCTCGGGCACGTCGTCGCCCACGGGCAGCACCTCGCGCTCGCGCTTCCGCCGCTCCTCGCGCTCGCGCTTGTCCTTCTCCTCCTCGACCTGCTTGGCCTTTTGGTTGAGCACCCACAGCGGGTTCATCTTCCGCGCCGAGGCCGACTGCATCAGGCCCTCCGGCGTCGACGTCACCCGTCGCGGCGACTTGTCTCCGCCTCCGCTCGTGCTGCCGCGCCCGCCGTCGCCAAACACCGACGACAAGTTCATCGAAATATTCTGTTGGCCGAGACGCCCCGGGGGCTCGCGGTTAGGCCTCAGCGACAACGACAACGACGACGCGCAGGAGGACGCGGCATACCTTGAGGGACACGAAGCGCTCGAGCGTGGGCGTGTCCTTGGCCGGTGGCACCACCGCGGAATCGCGGCTGACCGTCCTCGCCGTGAGCGTCCTGGGAGGCGCGCGGACCACAAACACGTCAGCAACTACAGTGAGGGTCGGGCCACGGGGCGAAGAAGACGTACTGGCGCTCAATCTGGTTGGCCTGCTTGTTGAGCTCCATCATGGAGCCAGAGCGCGTGAGGTGCTTCCGCTTGTCGCTGCCCTCCTTGTGGTGTTGCTGTTGCTGGTGTTGGTCGCCCCCGCCGCCTTCGCTGCTGCCGCTGTCGTCGACCTCCTCACCGTTGATCTTGATGCCCAAGGACGCACGCTGGCGGGACGACATCAACGGGAGGGTCTTCTCGTCCTTCCTTTTCCGGCGTGAGGAGTGCTCTTTTTTCTTGTCCTTCTTTTTGCTGCTGCTGCGCGCGGCGTCGTCTTCAACGCTTTGCTGCTCGTCGCCGACGCCGTCGCCGCTGCTGCTGTGCGGGCCCGCGTCCTCGTCATCGGCAGCTAGGGAGTGGGACCCAGCATGTTCCGCCTTCTTCAATCGGCTGCCTGCACGCCTCGTGTTAGTGACCCCAACAGCGTAATTAGAACAAATAATAGTGAAAAATAAAATGAAAACGAGTAACGGCAAAGAACGAAAAAAGACCAAGAACGAAGGAAAGGGGGGAAGGAGAGAAGCGCCACAACTTATACAAAAGTAATAAAAGTGAAGTGAATGAAATAAAATAAAATAAATAAAACAATTTGGGGAGAAGGGGTGAAGTGTGTACCGCCGGGTCGGCGGAAGGAGCCGAGAAGGGAGGAGGCGTTTGCGCCGTCGGTGGCGCTGCGCTTTCGCTTTGACTGAGCGCTAAGGGTTCGATCCTTGACCTGGGCCAGGGTGAGCCGTTTGGTTGCCGACGAACCATCTGCGCCGGTCTCGTGCTCACCCGCCTCGTCTCCATCAAAAACGACCTCTTCGCCGGGGCTCTCTTCTTCCTCTGTATCGACCTTGGCTTCGTCGTCGGTCGAATCGTTGCTGTGACCGTGCACCTTCTCCTTCACGACGCGCGACAGTCGCTCAATGCGAGACCCGCTCTTGGACTTCCTCTTCTCCTTTTTCTTCTCTTTGTCTTTATCCTTCCTCTCCTTCTTCTCCTTCTTGGGGTGGAGGTGATCCACTCCATCCGTGGCGCCTTCAATCCTTACCTCCGACATGGTGCCTCTCTTTTAAAAAAAGTCCGTCAAAGATGCAGCCGCGTTGGCTCAACGAATCGCTTTCTCTTCTCCAGCCTTCAGTACGCGGCAAAACGGACGCCACAACAACGAGCGCTTTTGATGAAGAGAACAGAAGAAACAGCGCCAACGACCAAAAACAACAGCGCAACGGTCGGGGCGAGCCTATTCATTTCTTTTACGTGGAGACATAGCTCCGACGGGTAACCTCGACGACCATCAACAGCTCGTCACTGGGCACTTGCCCCAGATGAGGCTGGCGCGGCTGAGGTTGCTGCGACCGTCTTCTTCATTCGCCTGCGTGGGCGTGCTGGCGCTTGTTTGAATTGGACGAGCTCCTCCTCGCCCTCGACCGCTGCGAACTTGTGCCATCGCCACTTGTCCTTTTGCTTCTTGTTGTGTTGGGTCTCTTTCGGCTGCGCTCTCGTGTTGGACGGTTGTGGGCCGCCGCTGTCCGTAAAGGGCTCCTTCCTCGGCGGCGGCGACGACGACGACGAAGTCGTGGAAGAAGCCGAGTGGCCCGCAAAAACCTGCAGATCCGCAGCAGGAAAGGCTGATGCCGACGTCGTCAACAAAGGGTAGGCGTAGTGCGGGAACGTCGACCCATCCACCGCGGGCGTCGTTGCCGACGTCGTCGCTGGCCTCGGCTGGCTCTGCAGTCCAGTTTGGAACTGCGGTGACGAGTCGGCGGGGCGGCCGAGCTGCTGAAGGGCAGGCGCCTGGGCAGAGGGGCGCAAGGGGAGGAAGCTCGTGGGTCCGGCCCCGACGACGGACGACTGCTGCCACTCCGTGCAAGGCTTGTTTGGCGGCATGGCGACAGCGGCGGCCGCCTGTTGATGAACGGAAGCCGGCGTCACCATGATCGGCACAGGCGTCGGTAGGAAGGCGGGCGAGATGTGCGGCGCCTCCCGCTCGGGCCGCGGAGGCGTAGCGTCCAGGGCCGGCTGCCCGAGCGGCTCGGGCCACTGCGTGGCGGGCGTGGGGGTCGACGTAGAGCCGGCCGCATTCGGCGACCCGAGCGGGGATGGCGTGCTGGTGGACCACGAGCCCTCGCGCCTTCGCTTCTCGACCGTCCTCGGCGTCGTTGCCGCCGCCTTTTCGCCCGCAGAGACGGCGAGCGGCGTTGCGGTATCGCTGGTGTAGCCCTGGCCCAACAAGCTGAAGCCGTAATCGGTTCCAGGCTCCAGACCCGGCCCGGACTCGTTGCGCAGCGGCTTGCCCTCGAGCAGCCCGTAGAACGTGGTGAAGAGGCCGCCGATCATGGGGTACGTGGAGCCCAGCGGCTGCAGCAGGTCGAGGAGCTCCTTCAGGTCGCGCCATCGCCGCAGCTCCGTAAAGGTCTCTGTTGGTGGCCGGCATAATAAAGTTGGTGAGCCAAGGGCGCCGCCAAGGGGCCAGCTGGGGTGAGGAGGGAAGCGCACCAACGACGATGGAGATCATGGGCTGCATGCCGCAGTACATGAACTGCATGAAGTGGGCGTTGCGTTGCGTGAGCCACAGGAACCCGAGCGAGGAGCGCAGCGCGAGGTCCGGCAATTCGAGGCATCGCGCGTAGTCGGCTTGCAAGGCTTTGACGCACATGAGGAACGAGACGCGCTGCATGTATGGTAATCGCGCGTCGGACCTCTGGCTACCCTCCTCCTCCACGTCGTTTTCGTTTTCGCTTTCGCTTTCGCTCTCGGCACACAGCTGCGACTCGAGCCTGTTCAGGGCCGAGAGCAGTGGGCTGAGGTGCCGTCGCTCGATCTCGCTCCTCACGGTGGGCTGTGTGCTCACGCGCGACTTGTAGATGGACAGGCCGGCCATCACGTTCAGCAGCAGCATGCCGATTGAGTTGCCCCTGTCGACCGCGTTGATCGCAGGTAGGCCGGCGCGCTCGAGCGCCTCCAGCGCGAGGTCCGGCTGGCAATAGGGCAGCCGGCGGGCCTTGAGGTATTCTCGTCGGAGCTGGATGAGCTCCTTGGCCGAGGTCGAGGGCAGGAACGTGGCGCCGTAGATGCAGCGCAGGAAGGTGTCGCTGTTGAGCCGGCCGACGCTTCGGCAGATGCTGGCCGCGAGCTCCATGTAGTATCCACACCGATCCAAGTCGCACTGCGCGCGCGGCCACATGCTTCAGATTCTCGACCACAGCGCGCATGAGGGAAGCGAAGCAATTGCTGTACCTCGTAGTAAAGGACGTGGAGGGACATGACGTAGAGCGCCTGGGCCACGCTGTAGTCGGCCTTGTCAAACACCTCGCTCATGAGCCATCGCGCCTTCTCGGTCATCTGCTTGGCCATCTCCAGGTTGCCGCTGTGCGTCGCTCCTGCGGGGAGGCGAAAGGCGGTCAGCGCCTCATCTGGCGGCCGCTCGCCCCGGCGGTCCTCGTACCGATGAGCAGACACACGTAGACGTTGAGCGCGAGCGGGTAGTTCTCGCGCGCCTCGTCGGGCGACGTCAGCGCATAGCGCACCAGCTCCTCGGTCATCGCGCCCGCGGCCAGCGGCGATATGCTCCAAAAGAACCTGTTATTGTTCAGGTGGTAGTTGTTGTTGAGAACGGGTGAGCCCAAGCGGCGAAAGGGGGAGCGCGTACTTGGCGTAGACGTCCCGGTAGGTGATGGCGAGGCTCATGTTGTTGAAGTGAGCTCCGGCGAGCCACTGGCGTGAGCGGCGCTGGGCTGGTCGAGAGGGCTGCCGCTGCCCATGCTGGCGGTGCTGGTGCGGCTCGCCCGCTCGTCCGTCCACAAAATCGCTCAGGAACAGTTGCCAGTCCCAGTCATCCTGCACCAGCGCCGATGCCCGGGAGGTCATCGTAGTTGTGGCCGCCGCTTCCGCCACGGCCGCGATCAGCGGCGGTTCGGTCGTCCCTGTCGGCCAGCTGTCCATCTCTCGCGCCGAAGCAAAAAAAGTCCGACCGTCGGGGAAATGCCGGGAGTCCCCCAGGAACGCCGACCAAGGCTCTGGCGGGTTGGTGTAGCGGCCGTGAAGCGCGACGTCATAATCACGCTCACGATTGGGTACCGTGGTGAAGAAAGGTGCTCCAGCTCTATCTCCCGCCTCGGGGCCGTGGAAACGACGATGGAGGAGGGGGTCGGGATGACTATACGGCGCGGGCGCGTAAGAGGGCAGCCCCGCAGGGAAAGGTCCCCAGCCCCCTCCTGCTGGCCCCAGCCGAATGCCGCTGTAGGTGGGTACAGCGGAGGCTTGGTGCAGCTGCTGGTGCGGGGGCTGCAGAAGCGAGTAGGCTGTGGAGGTGGAGGAAGTGGAGGTGGAGGAAGTGGAGGTGGAGGTGGCAGCTGTCCGCTCGAGGCCCTGGCCGACCTTGGCCGCCTTCTCTTTTGCCCGTCGTTTTTCGTTCTTCCTTTGTTGTCGCAGCCGCTTCTGCTCCTGTAGCTCCACCTCCAGGCGGAGCATGTCCTCTTCCACCAGCCACCGGCGTAGTGTTTCTGTGCTGTCGTCACTGCTCGAGCCCGAGCTGGAGCTAGAGAGCGGAGAGACGGAAGCCGTCTGCTGCTCGGTCCAGCCGTTCCACATCAAGTGAACAGCTTGTTTGCCCACAACACACGAAAGAAAAAAACGAAAATGAGAAAATGAAAAGCGAAGAGAGGGACAAAGAGAAACCCGTACTGGGACTCCTGTGGCGTACACAGCTGGGGTTAGGTGATGTTCTTTTTTTTGGTTGTGCTGTGGGCCCGTCCTCGCGCAGTTGTTCTTCCTGCTTTTCTTCCAGTAACGCGTGAGCGGCCTGGTGTCGACGCGGAACGGTGCCGGGGTACATCGCCAGGCTCATCACTGATCACGTCAACAGGAAATGGCAAGGGAAAAATGTAAAGAAAAAGACCAGGGCAACCTTCCCGTGTGCATGCTTTTCAATATTTTTTTCAAAAGAAAAAGAAACCTTTCTTTAACCAAATTAGTGTCGGCAAATAAAAAACTCTCTGAAAAGACCGTTGTGGTGAAGAAGCCCTTTCTCTGGTCTGCTCAACGACAGACCAGACAACAAGCCATGTGCCGTTGTGGAGGTAGGGAAGATCGCTTGAAGCTCTCTTGCGTACTAGTCTTGACTTGGCCCCCTTGCAGGTTACCTAGCCTTTTATGACGACGTGCGGAGGCCGGAACATAAGCCCTTGCCAGTTCCTCTGCTGGCGGTGCACGTGGAAGCCACCCTGCTAGACCACTGTGTGCGGGTCGAGATACGGCAAACGTTTGCCAACCAAGAGAGCACACCCATTGAAGCCACGTACGTGTTTTGTTGTGTGCCACTTGGTCCCGCCGACCCTTCTGTGACAGTCGTTGGGGTTGCCACATACGCGTTGCGCACCGCTAGATATCAGTTCCCGCTCGAGGAGGCCAACACTGTGTGCGAGCTGCGCGCCGAGATCGACGGCCGCAAGGTCACTGGTATGGCCCCCTTGGGCGGCTGTTTCCTCCGTTGTGCGTTTTGGTGAAGCTGTACGTCGGGCTGGTGGTCGGCGACACAGGCGTCTGCAAACGAAAGGAGGACGCGCTGAACGACTACGATGATGCCATTGCCTCGGGCCATGGCGCCTACATGCTTACACAAGGTCTTGGCCCAAGGCGCTCAGCACGCCTTTGAACTCTATTTCACTGATGTTGTGCTGTTCTTGCAGATGACAAGGACATGCTCAAGTTGAACGTGGGCAACCTGCCGCCCAAGGCTGTGGTTCGTTCAATTCTATTCTTGATCATTTTTATTTATTTATGAATTAATTTTCAAAATATAAGGTGGTCGTAACGGTCGTCTACGTCACGGAGCTCAACTTCCATAATGGCGCTGTGCGTCCCTTCTCTCTTCTTGAGTTGCGCTTATTGGGTTGATTGTTGGCTGACCCGTCAAGACTCGGGGTTGTTGGTTGTTGCTCTACTCGGCAGGCCGAGTGGCGTCTGCGCTCGACAACGCGTAAGCAGAAGCAGTTCTTCCGGAATCAGAAGGTCACATACAACATCCCCGACTTCTCGCTCAAGGCCCACCTAGGTGCGTTGTCGTTGTCACGTCCTTCATGACCTTCTCGGCGCCGAGCAGCTTTGTGAAGGAAGGATCCTGATCATTCATCTTTGCCGCGTCGACGCTTAAACAGACATGAGCAAGCCTATCGAGAGCGCTACCTCGCCGTCGCACAAAATCGCGTACACTGCAGGCGAGACGGCCAACGAGGGCACCGCCCAGCTCGAGGTCAGTGCTCCTTCTCCGTGTTCCGTGGCCGTTTGACCTTGAAGGCTCAGTCGAGACTCTTCCTTGTCTGTGTGTGGGCAGGATGTTGGAGGCAAGCTGAAGCAGCTCGACAAGGACTTTGTGCTGCTCGTCAACATGGCCGAGCTAGGCGGGTATGAATGACCGAGGCCATGGCGTCGTGTGGCTGCGCGGCGCTGACTCTGCCCGACTCATGTCGCCACACCGCAACAGGAATCAGCTGGCGCGGCTCGAGATGAACGACGGGGGTAAGGTGTGCGCCATGCTTGCCGTCCAGCCCGAGCTCGTCTGGCCTGAGGGCGAGCAACTCAATGGCGAGATCATCGTCCTGGTGGACCGCTCGGCCAGCATGGCTGGCAAGCGCATCGCACAGGTGCGAGACAGTTTGCAGCTCCTCCTTCGGAGCCTCCCCGAAGGCGTCTCGTTCAACATCGTCGGCTTCGGCTCCACGGTCGACTTCCTGTTCAAGGACGGCTCAGCGCCCTACAACCCCGACACCTTCCAGCGCGGTACGACTTGACCACCACGCCCTTGTCCTTGTGAGGGGACGCCTTGAGGGCTCACCACGTCGTCGACGCGGGCAACGCATACGCAGCGACCAAGTACATCGCCGAGATGCGGGCCAACTTGGGCGGAACTGATGTACTCAAGGCGCTCGAGAAGGTGGCCAAGCAGCCGCCCCCGCCCGGCCAGCTGCGCCAGATCCTCTTCCTCACCGGTGCGGCGCCTCGACTCTCCCGTTCTCCGTTGTCCACTTCTGATCATGAGCTCGGCCCCGCTCGACTTGCAGATGGCGAAGTGTTCAACACGCCTCAGTGTGTAGCCTTTGTGCTCCAGCAATCGCGCCACACGCGCGTATTTGCGTTTGGCATCGGCTCTGACGCGAGCGAGGAGCTCGTGCGCGGCCTGGCTGAAGCCGGTGGTGGCACCGCCGACTTTATCACGGCCGAGCAGCCCCTCATGGAGGCCAAGGGTGCGTCCTCATCCCATCATCACCGTGGCGGCCTTCTCCGCACATCGATCGCTGACCACCAGAGGGACGCTGTGCAGTGATGCGACAGGTCCAGCGCATGCTGCAGCCCACGCTGACCGAGCTCCAGCTCGCGTGGCCTGACGCGGTCAAGCCTGAGACCGTCACGCCAGCGCAGCTGCGCCCCCTCTTCTCTGGCGAGTGTCTGACGATTTATGCCTTCTTGGCCGCGTCTTCCAAGAAGTCGAGCGGCGCCGAGTTCGACGCCGAAGTCACCCTGCGCGGATTCCTCGGCACTCAGCCCTGGGAAACCAGTTCGTCCCCTTCCTTTGTTTGTTTGTTTGTTCTTATTATTATTGATATTTCTATTTTAATTGATTTAATGCCATTTTGTTTGGCAGAGTTGCGACTGCCGCAGAAGCCACGCAAGGGCGCCACGTTGCACGCGCTCGCCGCCAGGCGGCTCATCAAGGAGCTCGAGGTCGCCGATGTACGTGTCCTGTCTTATCTCGGCCTCAACGGCTCTGAAAATGCTGATAAAACGACGCCAGGACTTGGTGAACCACGAGGACGAGATCGTGGAGCTGTCCGAGACCTACTCAGTGCTCTCGCGCTACACCAATTTCATTGCCGTCGAGGTGCGCTCATGGTCGGGTGTGTGCAGGGGCGGAAGCGCATGGCCTCGCCTTCACGCTCGTCGCTGACCAGACTTTTACAGGAGCGCGATGAAGCCACGGAGGGAACGATGCAGATCCGCAACGTTCAGGCCTCGGTCGTGGCCGAGCAGTCGTACGACGCCATTGGAGATGATCAGCTTGACGTGCCACTGCCCTCTGCCAAGTATGATCGGCCTTGCGAAGCCGAGAAGTCCAGCAGCAGCATGCTGATGATGAAGAGCAAGAGGAAGGGCGGGATGGCGCTGCCGCGCCTGGGCTTGCCCTCCTTCCTGACGCCCGCCGCGCCGCAGGCATCGAGCAGCGCCACGCTCTGCGATGCGCCCGTGCAAAGCGCACCGCTGGAGGCGCTCGACGTAGGTGGGGCCGCCAAGAAGAGCAAGAACAAGGAAAGCGACCAGCTCAAGAAGGAGCAGCGCGCCATAACCCGAGCGGAGAACCAGTGTAAGAAGGCGCTCGAGCAGCACGTCCTCGACAAGAAGCTCGCCGTACGTCAGCGCTCGAGCCAAACGCCTTTGGCTTCGAGCATCTACGCTGCCCCGCCGCCCCCCGTCTCGGCCGTCGCTGATGAGGCGGCGCCCATGGAAGGCGTCGCGCTCCACATCAGCCGCGACAAGGGCAAGGAGAGGCGCCAGGCGAGCGACGACGAGGACAGCGAAGCCGAGGAGAACGAGAAGGCGGGAGAAGCCACGGCAGAGCCAAAAACCGAGCCCGAGGCTGAGCCCGAGGCTTACGCGAAAGCGGAAGCCGACGACGTGAGGGCGCTGCCGGGCCCGCCGCCGGCCGAGATGAAGGCGCTGGTGCTATCGCAGCGGTACGACGGGAGCTGGGCGGCGGCCGAGCTTGCGCCCCACCTCGCGTCCATCCTGTCGGACAAAGAGTTCAAGGAGACGCTTGCCCGCGTCTTCCCTGACGGCGCCGGCAAGAAGCGCAAGAACACGGCCGGCGGCAAGTCGCCTCGGGTACTTGCCTCTCGCTGAATGGCCACTGCCGTGACGCGCTGGCTCATCGAATCTCACTTTGTCTGTTGAATCGGGCGAGCAGAAGGCGATGGCGGCGACAGAGGACATCGCGCCTGCGGACGTGTGGGCGACGGCGATCGCGCTCGCCCTCCTTCAGATCCGGTACGCCGCGCAAAAGCTCAACTGGCAGCTCCTGGCTCGCAAGGTACACGCCCCGGTGGCTCTTCATGGAATGACGATCGGCCCTCACATACCTGCTTGTGGGGGATGGCCAGGCCGAGAGGTGGCTGCAGCGAGAGGCAACGAAGAACGGCACCACAGCCGACGTCCTCTTGGCCGAAGCGGGCAAGTTGATCAAGAAGAAGACTGGCGACGCCTGATCGCCACACAGCACAAGTACGGGAACAAGGGAAGAACAAAAGAAAGTGTGCCTTTTGTTGACGCACGTGGGAGGTCGCATGCGCGACAACAAGCTCATGTCAACTGGTTACGGAGTTGTCGACTCACGTAATTTGTTTACCGAAAGCCAAAGAGAGAAGCAAGTGCTCCCACAGCAATAAAACACAACAAAATCAGAAACACAACCTCGCAAGATGGGATTTTCTGATGAATTATGGGTACTTCCTGGTGATTTTACGTCGGCAAGGCGCGTGCTTGCTGAGTGCGTACCGGCTGTGTATGTGCGTACACACAGGATGGATTTACGGCGGTGGCCAAGAAGAGCAGCGACAGCAAGAAATTCGTGACTGAAGTTTACAACTTTGTGAAGAAGCGGTACCTTCATGTCCTCCTCTTTTTAAAACTTATTTCTTGGGCTATATTGTGTGTTTGTTTTCGCTTTATTTCACCCTTTTTTTGTAATAATATTCTTGCTGTTTTGTTGTACGACGCACAGGCGCGAAATTGAGCTCGAGTATGCCAAGAAGCTCAATGCCCTCGTCAAGTCGGTCAAGGTCTGCGATATCGGGTACCTGCCCACAACCTCACCCGCAGGGTTGGGACCCCGTTCCTGACGATGATATCTATATCATCACCATCATCATCCACAGAACCCTCGACAGTGCGTGGAACGTGGTCAAGGCCGAGACCGATACCATCGCCAACGCACACTCGGTATGGCTTGTTTGCAGACGTCGAAGGAGACGAAGCCTCTTCTCTTTGCCTTCCTCAACGCCCCATTGGCTCCTGCGTGCAGGCGTTTGCGGAGCGCTTGGGCACCGACGTGGAGGCCACGCAGAAGAACTGGCTCGCGGAGAACGCCAAGACGCGCAAGGAGGTGCGTCTGGCGCAGACCTCTTGATCACGTGCGATTCGATCACGGCGGCGAAAGCGCACTCACACTCGCTCGTTCGCGCCCTGTGTGTCCACAGCTCAAGGCCAACGGCAAGAAGCTGCTGAGCCAGCTCCAGGCGGCCCAATCGACGGTGGAGAAGGCCAAGTCCAAGTACGAGAGCTCCCGCAAGAAGCAGGACGCCGTGCAGGCCGAGGCCAACGCGGATCCCAACCCCAAGGTGCGTGACCGCACCGTCATGGCACTGGGCCTAACTTCATGCGTCCTCGCCGTCATCATCATCAACAACAACGTTCCCAACCCTGGTTGTGCTCGAGCAGAACCAGAAGAAGCTGCAGGCCGAGGTGAAGACTGCCGAGAAGGCCGATGACGAGTACAAGAAGTCGGTGGAGAAGCTCAAGAACATGGAGTCGCGGTTCTACGACTCTGAAATGCCTCAGATTCTTCAGGTACACACACTCGCAAAACCAAAACAGACAATTCTCTTTTATTATAATCTTTTTTAATATTTTTAATAAAAAAATTAATGCTTAATTTTCATGTTTTATTGCAGGAAATGCAAACCATGGAGGAGGGCCGCGTGGGAATGATGAAGACCAGCTTGAACGCCTTTGTGGCGGCGCAGGCCACCGTGCACCCCGTCATTAGCAGTTCCTGCGACACCATGAACTCGGTTCGTTCTTTGAAATATCAGATTCTAATCTGTGTATTTTTAATTATATTTTAAAAATGTGATAAGAATTAGCCCTTGTATTCACTCGCGGGTCGGTGTTGCAGGCCACCTCCGGCATCAATGCCGACCAAGACGTGCGCGCGTTCATCGCCAGCAGCAAGACCGGCAAGACCCCGCCGCCCCGCACCGAGTACGAGGCCTACGACTCAGTGCTGGGCGCCTGCAAGCCCGCCTCTCCAGGTGCTCATTTTTTAATTAATTTTTTATGTTTTATTTTGTCTGTTATTTTTTTAATTTGTTTATTGTTTTGTGATTTTTACGGCTAATATTTGTGCGGCGTGGTGGACCTCGCCAGGACCCTCGTCGTACTCGCCAGCGTCCAACTCGGGAGGCTTCTCCAGCTCCCCGATGTCGTCGTCGTCGGGCGCCGTCAGGTCCATGTCGCCCTCCATTAGCGCGCCGGTGGCGCCCTTTGCCGCGTCGCCCTCGAGCTCCTTCGAGGTACGCTGCTGTGTTTGTGTGTTCGGCCACTCGACAGGCCTGCGCGTGGAAGCTCACCACCGGCTTGTCTGCAGACCACGCCCACGGCGCCGGCCATGAACGGCAGCGAGATCGTCGTGCGGGCCCAGTACGCCTACCAGACCTCCGAGCCCAACGAGCTCTGCTTTGCCGAAGGCGCCATCATCAAGGCACGTCTTTCTTGGGTTCAACTCATTTTTAGTCGTCAATTAACGTAAATCATCCCGTTCGTCGTCGACGAGCAGGTGACTTACCAGGACGACAGCGGCTGGTGGGAGGGCGAGCTCAACGGCCGTGTTGGCGTCTTCCCTTCCAATCACGTACGTGCTCCCTCACTCAAGTGGCCCACCCCCTCCCTCGACCACGGGCCTGACAGCCTTACCCTCGCCCTCGTCGGCTCAGGTCACGGTGGTGTCGGGCGAAAGCACGCCCACGGGCGGCAGCGGCGGCGGTGGCGGCGGCTATGGCGGTGAGGTCAAGTACGACCGATGCAAGGCGCTGTACGCCTACAACGCCGAGGACGAGGGTGAGCTCACCATCAGCGAGGGCGACCTCCTCAGCATCGAAGACGAGGACGACGAGGGCTGGTACTATGGGCGCAATCAGCAGGGCACCTACGGCAAGTTCCCCTCCAACTACGTCGAGCTGCTCCAGTGAAGCGAGCGAGCGAGCGAGCGAGCCCCGAGGAGAAGACAACACCCACACATGTAATTTTGTTTTCTTTTTTCTCCTCCCAAACTATTTATTTATTATTTATTCGACAATCATCGATGCAAGCGCCTGTACACTTGGCTCGAATGACCGCAAACGCGTTTTTAGCGCCTTGGCTGTGGCCGTAACTAGCAGAGTTGTTCAGGCTTCCCTTGACCGTCGGTCGGCGCCGGGCGTCAACTGGAGGAGCCACGACAGGTCGCCAACAGAGGGCGAGGCCGGGAGGGGATACAGCGGGGAGGGCGGCGGCTGCAGCGGGGACATCGGGACCGGCGGCATGAGCTGCTCCGGCGACGGATCAGATGAAGAAGAAGAAGAGGAAGAAGGAGGAGTAGAGGACGACAGCATCGGGGCACAATCTGAGTTTCCCAAAAAATACACGTGAGCGACGTTGTCATCACGGTGAGAGCAAGTCGAGGTTCACGCGACGACACGGTACCATCATCGTCGTTGGGCGGGTCGGTGCTCGGGCTCGAGTGGTCCAGAAGCGGCGTGATGCGCGCCGACAAGAATCGCTTGGCTGCATCGATCGAGAACACTCGTGTGAGTTGATCATCGTACACGAGGCACGAGGCATTGAAAAGAAAGAGCGGCCGTACGGATGGAGATGCCACGCTGGTTGAGGAAGTGGAAGGCCCGCTCGTACGTCTCTGTCATTTTTCTGCGCGCCCAAAAAACATAACAAAATAATAATAAT